>LPNX011027162.1:169381-191360 GCA_001517045.1 Pseudotsuga menziesii | reverse complement strand
AAGACGTGTCCCAAACTCAAGACACCGTGTCCCTAAAACAGGACACTTCTAACCCAAAAAAACTGTAAAAAAAGCAATTTTATCGTCATTCATTCACATTTTTCAATGAGAATTGAGCTCTAAGAGGGGTTTTTTTGTAGGTAAAGATTATTAAAAGGTTTTCCATCTTGATCTATCCCGTTTTGCATTTGCCAGCGGCATTCCAACATCTATGTAAATACATTTTGATTTTGATGACTTAAAGAGAAATATGATTCTAACATCAATGTAATAGAACATTTTGATTTTGATGACTTAATGAGAAATTTTATGAGTTTATCATAACCCATTGCACCAATGGAATTATAGCCCCCCATGTTTGTCATCTTTCTCTTTCTTTGCCCGCAATTTGTGATGTATTTTATTCGTCCATGTGCATTTACATATTCCATTGTTTGGCTCTTAGTTGTAATGTATTTTTAGTATTCTTCTATGTACATTTACATATTACATTGTTTGGCTCTTAGCCTCTCAAATCAAGTCAAGGAGCATACCCATAAGTATTATGTGGCGGCATCTTCCACAAACAACATCACAAGGGGATTGATTTCACATAGAAGAGGATACCCTTTATTTCTATTCCTACCCATGACATTCAATCTAAGAGGCATCATCATTATAAGTGGCATAATCTAAAATATAAAGGGTGTTTGGTAATGGGAACAGATAATAATAGGGTGTGGCCCCCATCCATGTAATCTAATCAAATAAAAATAGTCCTATTTTGGTTGGCTTTCTTATGCCTCTCGTGAGCATCCAATAGTAGGGGTGAGGGAAGGCAATCACCAACCTTTTTCCCTTGTTTCAATAGTGGATTGAGACCTATCCCTTTCCGTTGATGGGGGTTTCGGTTGGGTCTATCATTGACATATGCATTGTGATTTGTGAATGTGTAATGTGTATTGATTGTAATTTCTATCGAATATTTGTAAATGTTCTACTTTCTACAAAAAATTGGATCCGAGTGTGTGTGTGTGTGTATGTGTGGGTGGGTGTGTGTGTGTGGGTGTGTGTGTGTCCTATGTGTTCTAAATTCGGGGGTCGATGTGTTCGTGTTGGACACTCGTATTCCCATGTCCTCCATGTCTTGTGTCCTCATGACAGGTGACTTAGCTTCAATTGATTAATATGAACTCATAGTGTTAAAGCTTCAATTAAAATAACAATGTATGCCTCAGTTAAAGCTTCAGTAACAATGCATGCCTCAGTTAAAGCTTCAATTAAAGTAACAATGCATGACTGGGTTAAAGCTTCAATTAAAGTAACAATATATGCCTCAGTTAAATATTGTTTAGCTTCAGTTAAAGCAACAATGTATGCATTAGTTAATTGAAGGAGAACTCACAGTGGTCGCATCAGTAAAGCAATCAGCATGATTTCAGTTAAGATTAGTTCACTAAAGTGTTAATAAAAAGGAACTAGTTAACTAAAATGTTTTTGCATGATGACAGTTTAGTTAAACTAAATGATGACAATTAAGTTCAAACACAACACTTGAGTTAAGGCTATTGCATGATGACACTTAAATTAGCATACTAACTATGTGATCCTACATCCAGTTATAAGGCAAGTTCACTCTAAAGTCAGTAAAGCATTATTTAATGTCAAAGAAGAAAGGCATTGCACATTGTCATTGCAGGATTGAAAATACCAAAGTACAAAGCAATTCGTCATAGTTTGCATGGGAGGCTAATTCCCCACGCAGTGATTCACTACACCTTGCATGGCAGTGATTCTTGTTGGTTATTAATATGTTGGACACATTGCAAAGATGATCTGGTTGTTCTCTCTTTTTTACTGCTTTGTATCTACACCTGGGGTGTTTGTTCTCTCTTATTTTGCACCCGAGGTGCTGAAAGCAATCTACTATTGTAAAAGATATTCTCTACTATCTATCATAATTATACTCTAAAGATTTGTTGGGGTTTTTCATCCTCATTGTTTTGAGGGTTTTCCCCAAGGTATATCATGTGTTATGGTTGAATGTTCATGTGAATGGTTTATTGATTTCAAGTGCTATGTATTTCTGCAATTGAAGTTTTAAAGATCAAAGCTCAACATATTTGCACAAAATTCAACAGTAAGAGTAAAGTTGGGGTTGTTATTTTGTGTAGCCTAACCTTTCCTCCTCAATTTGACCACTAACTTTGCTTTGAGCTTCTCAACTAATTACCTACTTTATACTCCCTCCCATAGACCCACTCATAACCAACTGTATTTTTCCCTTTCAGAAATTTCACAAATTTCATTGTTCCATTTATCTATAACGTATTATATTCCTTACACAACTTTATTCTATTGTTTCTTTCCATATGCATCCTCAAATTAAACAATTTCCCATGAAATCAAACAATAGTCATCAAAGCCATATTTATCAATGGAGAAGCTAATTAGTGCAGAACTTTGAATTTTCAGCTTCCTTTACTACTTTCAAGTAGTTCCTATAGCTGCTATTCCAATATTTGTAAGTACCATTTTGGAATTCTCTAGGACTTTGATGATGCCATCTCACTGCTACCCTTCTTGCCAGTGGCTTCTTCTCAGGCTTCTTTTCATCACTTGATTATTGTTTGATTTTGCCTTCTCGGCTTAGGCCACTCTCTTCATCAACATTCTTAGAACTATTTTTCCTTCAAAGGCTATGACATATCAATTTAGCTTAATAACTTAACTACAATTTTCTTTGAACATGGCATCTTTAACAACAACACCTTTTTTCCCAAACCAAAGAGCTCATATGCCTTAGACTCTTCGTTGTAGCTATTAAAGTACACTTCTTGCATTTTTCCTTATACTTACATACACTCCTCCATCAAATGCACTCCATGCTTCTTCAAGTACAATGTTTTAATAGATTTCGTTGGACTTCCATTAACTAGAAATACTATTATGTTCACTACTTGTTCTTCCTCTCTTTAACACCATTACGCTAAACATTTGACCAAATTAGCTACCAAAAAATGCCATGAGACCTGCAATCTTGTAAAAGTTTTGGATTTGATGTTGCCTCCATTGCTCAATCAAAGAATCTTGATTTTGTTCCCATTTTGCTTCCCAACCATAGCCTTGAATTCTCTTACTTTTACTTGAGATACTTTTTCAAACTCCCACATTTAGAAATCATCAATAATTATTTTTTAAATTCTTTGAGCCTCCACATGATGAAGTTCTCATAACCACAAAGGTTGTTGTGTAGCAATTCTAACTTGCTTGCTCTACATGCACCTTCTTTAACAAGAGGCTAGACACGAATCATTCATTAAGTATTAGGATTTGATACCTAAGGTGGCTAAACCTCTAATGCCAAAGCTTACTTTTGGCATTGTCATCAATTACTAAGGCGCATTGTCGTTGTTATAGTTGTAAACCTATAAAAAGCACCTTATTAATAGTTCTTATTTTCCTTTAAATTCAACTTTGAAGTGTTGTTTTGTAAGCAAACTCTTAATTAATCTGAATACATACCATTACCATTGTGACTATATTACAGATGTATGGGAACAAGTTTTTTCTTGGTCTTATGTCGATGCCTATGGATTCAAAGGCAGAAGTAAAGGTACAACATTTGCTACAAAAACTATGGCAAAAAATGTTATTCATACATCAATGGATCGAGGTATGGAACCAGTGGAAGTTTATCATTAGGCATCTTCATAAAAACATTACCTTATCCCTTCATCGTGTGTGTTCCTATCATCTCTTAAAGCAACCATTGTCTAGCATTTATTGGCATCTAATGTTAGCAAAGCATTTTGTTATACATCATGTGCCTAGTGGCACCCGAATCTATATACCATCTTCCAATACATATTTATTCTCTTGCAAAGTAGAGCAAAGTTTACAGTCTTAACTCCTTACCGTTGCATTCTTGTTCTTCAACACATTTTCTCTATCTATGATAAATTATACTTCTTTTTTCTACATCCCTTTTCAAAGTGATCAAGTTTACCACAATACAGACACTCCACTTTCATTGAAATGGAAATATTGTCATTTGAATCTGTGTTTGTATTACTTTGTATTTGACTTTCATTTGAAACTTGCTTCCGAAAGAAGTGTCCAAGAAGCGTGCTTGCTGAAAGCTTATGTACGAGAGCGTTTTCAAGAAGCATGCTTCCTTGCCAAAAGCAAACACTCACTTCCACTATATGGAAGCACTAAAGGAGTGTTCGCTCCCTAAGCGCTCCTGAAAACGCTTTTGATATGTCTCGAAAACACCCTCGATATCTCACGAAAATGTTCCCACGACGCTCCCTTGGCAAATCTGCGCCTTTAGGATTAAAACGGCATTTTTCTCTTTTGGGGGAAATTTGCTTGGGCTATAAAGCACTCCCCCGCTTCTTTTCTCCTCACCTTTGACACTTCATTCATCCTTGCAAGGGTTTGTGGAGCTTGGAGAGCTTGGAAGGGAGATTGATTGTTAGTTTTTACAAGATTATAGCAGTATAACTTAATTGCAAATAAACAATAGGATCTCTAGAAGAAAGACAAAGCACAGAAACAAAGAACACAAGAATTTATCCTAGGAAACCCAATCGGGAAAAACCCAGCAAACCTTCGTATACAGATAATAGCTCCTGAGAACATAGAGAAGAAGAAAGAGAGAAATTATCTCTCTAAGATACAACCCCAACAAACACTCTCCTTGACTGCAGTAGCGCACCTTTTTTTGTTGGAGCAACTTGTTGTGAGTGAATGAGATAATGAGGTGCGCCTCCTATTTATAGTGATTTTCGAAGTAAAAATTTATTGGGGCCGACCTACCTTGGGGAAATACAAAATAATTTTATTTTTCCATTTCTTGTGTATTCTTTCCCAGGGTTTACGTTGATTCTTTCTAGAGTTTACATGAGTGATTGCATCAGTATAATCTCCTGTAGGAGGTACAAGGAAATACAATACAAGTACAATAAGAATAACTTCTGAAGTTGCACAAATTCCAACACTCCCTCTCAACAAGGACGGTATTCTTCAGATATGGTCATCATCTGAATCACGAACATCTGGGTCTCTTCTGAACATCTCTTCTATCTCGATCATCTCTATACAAACCAAAGGTTGCCAACACTGTCTCTGTCCGTCGAGAGGTGTCATCAAAAATCTGATCCACTCATTCCGTCGATAGATCTATCAACTCTGCAACTCTACACATTCTGTCGGATAATACAGCAATCAACATCTTATCTACTATGAGTCTATCTCTACCCGAGAACCAAGACATGCTTCACAAGGCCATCTACTATCAGGTCATCTCAAGTGTTGGTGGGAATCCGTCTACACCAAGTTGAGAACCAAGGCTGGTGGGAATTATCCAGAAAGACCAAGTTAATAACCAGGACTAATAGAGGTCATCGGTGTACACGACCATATACTACCAGTTCATCTCAAGAGATGGTGGGAATTCTCCAAAGAACACCAGATTGAGAATCAAAACGTATAGTGGTCATTAGTGCACACGACCATCTATGTCCTACCCATCTCAAGATGTCGATGGGATTTCTCCCATACCAGGTTGAGAACCAAGACAAGTAGAGACCACCAATGTACAAGACCATCTACTACCAGTTCATCTCAAGAGCTAGTGGGAAATCTCCAAAGAACACTAGATTGAGATTCAGAATATATATTGGTCATCAGTGTGCACAGCCATCTCTGCTTGTCTCGCAATGCCAATGGGATTTCTCCCATGCTAGGCTGAGATTCAAAACAAGTAGAGGCACCAGTGTGAAAGCATCATAGATATCAGTCTTGACTTTCCCTCTCCACGAGGGATGCATTTTCTTCTACTCCAAGTCTTATGCGAAAGTATCCAAACTTTGTCCTGAGAAGAGACTTGGTAAGAATCTATGCAGTCTGGTCATCTGTAGGAACATACTGTAACTCAACCGCACCTTTCTCCACCATATCACGAATTTAGTGATATCGAATCTCTATATTCTTCGTCTTATCGTGAAATACGGGATTCATTGACATCTATATACAGCTTTGATTATCACAGTGAATCATAATTGGTCCTAGAATCTAACCAAACAATCCTGAAAGGAGTTTTCAAAGCTTTACTGCTTCTTGAGTTGTTGCACTAGCAGCCATATACTCGACCTCTGCAGTGCTAAGTGCTACTGAGATCTGCTTCTTGCTACACCAGGAAATCATTGCAAAGCCCAAACTTAGGCAACATCCGAAAGTACTCTTCCTATCTGCAACACACTCGACCCAATCTGAATATAAAAATCTTTGCAATATCATATCACATCCTGAAGCATATCTTAGACCATATCCCACAATGCCATGTAAGTATTTGTGAACATGTTTTGCAGAAACCTAGTGAATCTGCCTCGGATCACTCATAAGCTAGCTGAGATTATTCAGAGCAAAACATTTATCCAGTCCGGTGTTTGTCAGATACATCAGAGAGCCAATCAATGGGCGATACATGGTGGGATCAATCATATTAGAATTTGAAGTAGACTCCTTCAGCTTCTTGAAATCTACATCCATCGAGGTAGCCATGGACTTGCAATCCAACATCCCGAATCTGTATTTTCCTTGACTAAGGAAAATTTCCTTTTGCCTCTACCATACTTCTAATCCCAAAAAATAATGCATCAATCCGAGGTCCTTCATTTCAAACTCAAAGGAAATCTTCTTCTTACACCATCCAATTAGTTTCTCATTTCCTATGAGAAACAAGTCGTCCACATACAGGACCAATCAGTGGCTCATCATCCATAATCTTATGGTAAAGATCGGGATATGCATCACTCTTAGTGAATCCCAAGTTTACCAGGTATCTGTCTATCCATCCATACAAAGAACGAGGTGCTTGCTTGAGTCCATAAAATGCCTTTGTCAGTTTACATATATGAGAATTTTTCTCGTCGACAATAAACCCTTCTAGTTCTTCAATGTAAACTTCTTCCTCAATAATACAATTGAGGAAGGCGGTCTTTACATCCATCTTATGCAGCTTCCATCCCATAGCTGAAGCAATAGCAATGATGGATTTGATGGAAGTATATCGAGCCATAGGAGCAAATATTTCATCATAGTCAATTCCCTCTTTCTGAGAGAAATCATTTGGCAACAAATCTGGCCTTGTGTGTTTCCAATCTACCATTTGTGTCGTGTTTAATCTTGAAAAGCCATTTGTTGGCCACTATTGACTTCCCCTCAGGTCTCGGTACAATCTCCCATACGTCATTCTTCATGATGGACTAGAACTCCTTCGTCATGGCATCTTTCCAAACTTGTTGTCTGGATGTCTCTTCGTACATGGTAAGCTCTGAGTCAATGATGTGACTCATCAATGCTACATAACTCGAGAACCTATGAGGTCTTTTGCTTTCCCGATGGATTTTGTGTCAAGCTTCGTGCCTCTCTGCATCCTGCAATGTATGTTGTGCCCATATAGGTCTTTTTCGGCTTACTACCATATATGTGGGAACATCGACTGGCTCAACTGGATCACAGTGGGATCGATCGATTCATTCTTTTCTTCAAACTCCCTCTTAACTTCTGGAGGGGGAGATGATCTCATCTCTTCATCATCATCGATCTCTATATCAGATCCTCTTCCTTTTAGGATAGCCATCTCTTCTTCAAAGGCCACATCCCTACTTACTTCGATCTGCCTTGATCCTGGGATTTATATTTTGTAAGCCTTTGAAGACTCATTGTATCCCCTGAAGGTTCTAGTTTCGTCTGTTTATCCTTGGGCACATGAATGTAGACTAGGAAAGCAAAGATACGAAGGTGGCCCACTTCTGGCTTCACTCCTGTGAATGCTTCTTCCAGAGTCATGTTCTTCAAGATTTTATGAAGGCATCTGTTTTGTACATAAACAGTTGTTCTGGATGCTTCTACCCATAAGAACATTGGTAGACTCTAGTCATGTATCATGGTTTGGCTGCCTCCACAACTGTTCAGCTCTTCCTTTCTGCAACACCACTTTGTTGAGGGTTGTAGCGAACTGTGAGCTCCCACTTAATTCTTACTTCCTTGCAGAAGTCATTGAAATCTATAGAGGTATATTCTACACCATTGTTTGATCTCAAGATCTTAATTCTTCTTGCTCACAGATTCTCGACTTGTGCTTTGAATTTCTTAAATTTGTTGAGTACTTCCTCGGAATCATTGGTATTGAGAAAGTATATCCACGTCTTTCGTGAGTGGTCATCCATAAATGTTACATAGTAGTTGTAACCACCCAATGAAGTAATCGTCATGGGTCCGCACAAGTCAGAGTGGACTAGATCCAATATTCCCTTGGATCTGCTTTCACTTTTCGGAAAGGAACCCTTGGTATTCTTTCTATTGGCACTTTTTCGTTTCAGATGTTATTTGAGACTGATGTTATATTCCCCACCCAACTTGGTCTACCCGTTTTGAAGTTTCCACAAGAGGAAATGGCAGAACCCAATGACATGCAGCAAAGAATTTATCAGTTGATTGAAGTTCAACAAACTAGGGACATGTTGGTTGAAAAGACTCAAGCTTATCGAAGCAATGTTACGGCTTTATTTGATAGGAAAGCTAAAGAAGACAACTTTCATCCAAGGGACATGGTGCTAAGGTGGGATGCCAGGAGGGATGACAAATCAAAACATGGGAAGTTTGATCATCTTTGGTTAGGTCCTTTCCGAGTAACAAAAGCCTTGGATAATAAAACTTTTATATTGCAGAATTTGGATGATGAAAATCTTGTTGGATGCCCAGTAAATGGGCGATTTCTCAAGCACTTGTTTGCTTATTGAGTCTATTTAGGCTCTGCCATTGTAAATATTCAGTTTAAAGTTGATTTGCAGTAGAATAAATGAATAAAGACTCCACAACCCAATGGAGACAAAGCACTGGTTCAGTTTTCATATTTCAGTTTTGTTTTTCATAGTTTAATAAGTTTTAAGATGGAGCAGTTTTCTGTTTAAAGTTTTCAGTGTGTGGTGAGCAAAGCTTGTTTCAAGGTTCAATGATTCTCATAATGAAAGCACACATCTGCAGGTTCTTAGCAACTCATAGGGAAGTGCTATCCCCAGATGAAGCCGAGGGTAGCACTCAAATTTCCTACCTCAAATTTTCATATTCCTGATCCTAAAATCTTTTGGTAGTCTTCTTAAACCCCTACTGTTAACCCAAAAAATCCCTCAGTGAGCTCTACATGACCTACACCACCCAAAGACATCTATTTCACTAACTTTCACTACCCTCATTTGACCCCCACACCCTTGCAAAGGCTCAAAAACATGAAAAGGGCTTAAAAACCCCTAAAAAGAGCCAAAATAGCTCTCATAGAGGCTAAAACCTCCAAAAAGGGGCTAAAACCCCTCAAAGGAACTTAAAACCCCCAAAGGAGCTAAGAATTGGGCAAAAGGGGCTTAAAGCCCAAAAAAGGGGCTAAAGTCCTAACCAAAGGCTTAAAACCCTAAATCTCAAGAAAAAACTATAAATAGAGGGGTGGGGGTCACTCTCAAAACACTCCTTCTCTCCCTATCGTTATGCTACCCGTGTGAGTGCCTTGAGACCCTTTGCCTCTCAAGCCATTCACCCCTCTCTTCCATTGCTCCACAAGCCAAGACTCCATCCCATTGAGAGGTGCTCCTAAAGCTAGGGCATGGTGGCCCATTTCCACAAAGAAAGTATAACCATGTTTCTTTCATTATAGTTTTAGTTTTCTAACTCATTTTGTTTGCAGGTTTATTTACTCATAGTTTGTTGCAGGTTCTCCTCTGATTTCTTGCAGCCATCTCTCTTGTTTTCTAACCATTTCCTGCAGGGTTTCCATGGCTCAAAGCTAACGTTTCTTTGCAGGTTTTCCTCCACCCACAGGAACCCTACCCTTCCGACCTGTAGCAAAAGGTATTTGTTCCTGCCTATAGCTAAGGCAAAAGCCCTACTACACCTACATTTGCTGACCTGTTTTTCCAGCCTTACCTTCAATCATGTTTTGAGTAACTACCTAATTTGTTTTTGTGTTTGTTAATGCTTGCTTTAACTTTTTCTTGCTCGTAATAAGATGATTGATTGCATGGATGTTGAAAATTTCACAGTCTATCAGAGATGTTTTTCTATTCTATTATCACTTGCAGGGTGATTGTGTCCAAAGCAGCTTTATTCATCCATCCTTGTAAGAGATTTGAATTCTGCAGCGAAACTGTAAAGGCTCAAATATGAAGGAGCAACAAAATGAGGTTCGATTTTGTAGAAAAGACTCAACTCTCATAGTTTAAAGGCGCTATAGAATCTTGCCAGCTAAAACGACTCGTGCTTTAGCAGAATTTACCATCACCTTTTTGAGTTGGTCATTTATAGTCGTCGACTTGCGCTTCATCAAATCAGTCATACGATGGACTTCTCATCATCTAAAAAAGATCGTACAGAGCTTGAATCAGTACAAACATGTTGGCATCATGTTGTACCTCTGCCACCAAGGCATCTAATCGCAACTATTAGCCTAACCTCTATGGACACTTTTCCGTCATTTCAATCTATCACCAAGCTGACTGGAGGCATGCAAATCCTGAATTAGTTCGTGATAATTCAAATTTTTACTTTCTTCAACAAATTTCAAGCCCACGTTCTTCAGCAATTTCAACACATATTCAGCCATGGTGCCGCATAAGGGTACCCATCTAGTGCGTCACAAACTAGATGGGGTTTTATAATTAGAATTCTATCCAACCTATATGCAATAGTTTAAAGAAGCGAGGTGGTTTGATTTTTTTCAACGCCTTCAGGATATAATAAATAGGCAGCCCGAGCTTTTGCTGAAGTATTTGATGGCCATCAAGCTATTATCGAGGGCTTGACAATCAAAGTAACTAATGAATCCATCGCATCTATCGGTAATCTATCCACAAACGGTGAAAGGTGGATTAAGAACAAGGAGGTCAAGATTTCTTTTTGTAATCAATTCTTTAAGGATGAGTTTTAGAACCTAGATTGGAGTAGAGGTGTACCTAGAACCTAGTTCAAGGCGGAATGGGCAGAACTCTTGGTGATGGTCCAGAAGTTTATCACGAACGAGAGTAGGTATAATGTTGTGTTCCTCTACAATATGAGATTCCTTTTAAATTTCACAGGAGAATTCAAGTTAAATTTGCCCTATTTCTTACTTAAGAGCCTCACCAAAATGTACAAAAAGATTCAAGCAAACCCTTAATTGCAGCAGAGCGTCTTCCATCAGGCATTAATTAAACTGCTCATTTTAAATGAACTGAGTAAGGTAGGTAGAACATGGAACCATTTCCTGTTCTTTACCGGTTTGGATGCTAAGATTATTCCACCCCAAGAAAACGAAACCTTGACTCCAAGCAAAGGGTCAAAGTCAGTCAGAAGATCAAAGGCTCAAATGAAGCTAATGCAAACTTGTAGCAAGAGGTTTTACCTTCTTCTACAAGAGAATGAAGTTGAAGGCTCAACTGCAGCAATGAAAACCTCAAGAAGGAAGCTACATTTCACACCAATTGACGACGAAGGATGTTCTGGGATTAGCAAGGTTTATACTAGGAAAAAGAAGTAAAAAACAATAACCCCAGAAACTGGAATATAAGTAAATGCACAATAGGTAGAATTTGAACCCCTTGATACAAAATTTTCAGTCTCCAGCTATGATTTCTGACAGTTAGAAATCAAAGGACCAATTGAAGCCTCAACATTCAAAGAAAAGAAAAATCCCTGCTTCAAAATCAACAGTTAAGTCAATCCCACCAGAACTTGAAGTTGAACCCTCAGAAGATGAATTCATAAAATCTTTTAGTAGCTTGGCAAATAAAAATCAATCAAAAATATTCAGAAGCAGAAATTGCCATGCCCTTTCTCAGGAAGAAGGCCTCATACTAGGCCAACAAATAAACTTAGGATGAATGCCAAAGCCATCTTCGACCCTTCTCTGAAAAGCAATACAGTTATTCAATTAGATGATTCCCCACCTGTCAAAGAGAAGAGTTCTTCCAAAACCCAGGCCTCAAAGAAGTTTCAGAAAGGCAAAAAGAAACAAACAGTCTCTAAAATAGAGAATGTTGAAGAACCAAACAGGATGGAGCCAGAGCCTGCTTTAGAGATAGAACCAGGTCCTGAGTTGGAACAAGTGGAACTAAGTAGGCATGTATCATCTGAACAGACGGGACTTGAATCTCATAAGACATTACTTACAGTAACTATATCTAAGGCCAAGAATGTTTTGAATTTACCATATTTTGACAATGAGGAAGAAACAGAGGAAGTGAAGTCTCAGGATTAAGCAGAACAACAGTTTAAAGAGGTTTCCCAACAGCAGCCAAAGAATCAACAACAGCAAGCAGAACAAGAGACTTTCAGGTTGGATGTCCTAGCCGAAATAGCGTTGAAAAATTAGCTTGTCAAATGAACTCTTTGGATTTGAAGATTATGCAGGACCGATTGAAGCAGAAAATTGTCAAAATGCTAAAGAATATTCTATAACTGCTTGTTTTCCTTTTTCGTTGCCAAATTTTGATCTTATCGAGATCCTTTGTATGTAGTATCTTTAAAAGTAATTTTGGACAAATATTAGGGTTCATGTATGATAGACAATCGCCCAGGATTTGAGCCTAATGTCAAGAGCAAGGTAGTTTGATGTACCTATAAAAGTGGATCTGGAACCAATTAATCTCTTTTTGTATTGAATGTAAATATGGTCATAGTCATAGTCAGAATTCGACCCCTTCTTTTAGGATCTTAGATCCTATTATGCTGTAAACAAGTATCTCTAAAAGAAGGCTGAGATATGAGAAAAGGGGTTCGAAAGTAAGTCTACAAGGGGAACTTTTGCCTCTAATACAATGATGACTTCTTATATTCAGTGATAATTCACTCATTGGTCAGACTGTGCCTTTTCCTCCATGCTTTTCTTTCTGTTATTTAAATACAGTTAAAAAAATATTGCAATGCATTAGTTATCTTTCTTTGTTCAGATCAAATGACAGTCATGGTTTTTTGTTTATTGCCTGAGCTTGAAAGTTGTGTTTAAATTTTTGTTTATTGCCTGAGCTTGAAAGTTGTGTTTAAAATTTAAACACAACTTTCAAGCTCAGGCAATAAACAAAAAACCATGACTGTCATTTGATCTGAACAAAGAAAGAATGTGTTACAAAAATCGCCTATTTCTCGGCAACATCGCTATATATCGCGATTTCTCTTGGCCAGCGATATTATCGGCAAACATTGCCTGATATTTTCAGCGATGTTTATGGCGAAAAATCGCGATTTTAACACGATTTTTACATAATAAAAATCGTGAGTCGATCTGTTCTCTGCCGATTCAATAAAAGTTGAAACACGCATTTGTTTTTTTTGTTTTTTCTCTTCGGTTGTCGACAAGAGGAGCTAGGGTATTGTTGCCTGCGAGTCTGCGAGTCTGCGTTTGCAAGCAAGGGAGAGCAGGATTTCACGCAGGGTTATCACGAGTATGGGGTGTTGCAAGTGTGCGACGGTGCGAGCAAGGGAGGGAGAGCAGGGTTATCACGCAGCAGCGGCAGCAGGCTGGCGAACGCCTGGAGTCTGGACGCGGGCTGGAGTAATAACTTAGGTTTTTTTGAAAGTTAAAATTAAATTTAGTATAAAATCATTTTTATTAACCACACAAATATAAATGAACTATAATATTATTATTAATTATGTGAAGCTTTTTCGAGGATACTCATTAACATCAACATGATTATTTATAATCAACAAGAAACAATGGTTAATAAGAAGTTATACTGAGAGGTAGTTTGATTGTTAATTTGTCATTAATTAACTATGCAAAGAATGATTGACTTATTTTATATGTATAATTAAGAAATTTTTATTTTTAAGTAATAATTTAAGTGTTGAAAGTTAATTAAATTTAGTATAAAATCATTTTTATTAACTATAAAAATATCATTAAACTATATTATTAATTATGTGAAGCTTATTCAAGGATGCATATTAAAGTTAACATAATTATTTATAATCAATTATTTATTATCAAGCAATGTGTTTATTTGATGTTCTTGTTGCTTTAGAATCTAGATGTTTAGAAAATTTTAAAAAATGAACAATTTTGTATTTTTTAAGTTGTCGATATATTGTCGATGTTTGCCGACCTAAGTCAACTGACACGAGGACACGGGGATTCGAGTGTCCAACATGGACACTCTGACCCTCGGAATCAAGACACGTAGGACACGTTATATATATATATATATTAAAAATTTAAAATTATAGACATATAGATCCATTTTTTTACAAATATAATAATATTCAATATAAATCAGAATCAATGCAAATTTATCATTAGTATTACACATTTACAAATCTAATCAATGATCCCAATCATATTATGAGACACATAGATATCATAGTCATAGATCAAGATAATACACATGAATCAAAACCATATTTCTCATTAAGTCATGAAAATCAAAATGTATACAGTATACTATATAATGTATTACATAGATGTCGGAATGCCACTAGCAATAGTAAATACAAAAAGGTGTAGATCAAAATAGAAGAATGAAGAGTCTCATCTATCAATAGTCCTCCTCGTCCTCCTCCATGCCTGAATCAACAAACTCATCACTACTCTCCTCCTCCTCTTCCTCCTCCTCCTCCTCAACCATGATAGGATCAATATATGTTGGTGTGGAGGATGACCCCTCCAAAGGATCACTATCATCAAATGTCACCGGCTCTAGCACTGGATCATTAAGATCCAGGTTGGCTAATGCCCCTGTTGTCCAAACCCATATCATCAGGAAAGACATCCCACATCTTTGTCTTTCCCTTCACCCACTCCTCCCTCTTCCTGTAAATAAGACGAAGGTTGGTGTGCACATACACCATCGTCTCTGCTCTGGACTGCTCAAGCCTGCTCTTCTTCAAACTGTACAAGTTGCCATATGTGTTCCAATTCCTCTCACAACTAGAGGATGATGTAACTTGAGAGATGATCCTCAAGGCTAGCTTCTGTAGAATAGGGCATGTTGCCCCATGAGTTGCCCACCAATTATAGGGCTTCTTAACTCCCCTGTCTCCAACCACATCATAGCCTTCAAATCTCCCAGTAGCACAGGAAAACTCTACAAAGCCCACCTCTGCCTCATCAAGTAAGTCTCTATCCTAAAATAGCCGCCTAAATGCTATCTTCCTCCCCTGTGATATCTCTCCATCCATGTGAGGAGGGACTCTATGTGAGGTGACGGTCCCACCAGTGAGCCATTCCTGACTGTAGAACTTGGGGTTCAAGGAGTGGGCCAAGCAATGCAAAGGTGTACAATTCGTATCCCACCTGGAGATAAGAATATCCTAAATGATGGACCATGAGTTCTATGTTGATGTCTCATACTCGGGACACTCATTCTCCATAACAATGGTCCTCATGGACTAAATCATGGAATCCCACCCCTCATAAATATCTGCTAAGATGGGTTGGTCCGTGTCTGCAAAGCGCAACAAAGAAATGAGTGGTTCCATGATCTTAATGGTAAGATCCACCCTCTCCCACCAAGCATCATCCAATACTGTGTCCTTCACCTTTTTTGAAGCACTTTGATCCGTCTTTCTCCAAAAAGACCAATACTCTGAAATCACCATGGACCCAAGAGCGGTTTTGACCTCCCTCAACCTCTTGAGCATGATGAATGAGGAAGCAAACCGAGTATCTGCAATCTTCAACAATGAAAGATGTGTGTACTCTTTGTAGATGGTGAGGGCATTTGTATGGTTTTGTACAAAGTTACGGATATGCCATGCATCCTCAATAATGTTGCCAATCCATGTCACATCTAAAGAAATGGATTTGAGTGCTAAGTTCAAGGAATGGACAATGCAAGGTGTCCAAAAAACCTGTAAAAGCAAAAAAGACAAGTATAAATGACTCTACAACACTAACAACTACAAGTTAACAACTCGAATGATAAATCATTAACAATGAAAGGTGTCATAAATGAAAATACCTATGGATATTTAGTTTCCACAATCATGCCAGCGACCTTGCAAACAGGTGCATTGTCCATGATGATTTGTACACAAGAATCAACACCTACTTCTTCAATGGTTTTGATGAATAACTCACCCATAAAATGTGCATCCTTGTATTTCCCAAGAGCATCCACCGCTTTCAAGAACACCGGTCCATTTTGGGAAGATACCATGAAATTGATGAGTGGATGGCGTGTTGGATCCGTCCATCCATCAGAGACAATACTCACTCCAGATGAGGGGCATGTTGCTCTAATTGGCTCAAGAATTTTGTCCACCTCCTTCTTTGCCTTAACCAACAATGTGGTTCTAAGCTTCTCCGAACCAAGAGGCACATAACCAGATGGAGCTCGTTCACTAAGACTTCGACACATCTCAAAAAACAATGGTGATCGTGGAACATTGAATGAGATGAAGTTGAGGTAGAAAAAAAATGCAATGGTGAGGTCTACCTCTTCTCGTGCCTCTTGTTGGAAAATCTTGTCCACTGGACCACTTGGCCTCTTTTTTTGCTAGATGTGGATCACCTCTAGGTGCAAATGGAGACCGAATTGTAGAGGGTTTCCTTAAGAATGAAAGAGGATCCTCATCCTTTTTCTTGCTTGCTGCTGCTACACTCCCTGCGCCTTCTTGATCCTCCTTTCCCATTTCTTTCCTTTGGATAACACTCACACCTTTACATGAAGAAATCCCACAAATAGGGAGGGCCAACAAATGGTTCTTAACTCAGTAGTATGTGCTCTTGAAGTCATTCTTGCAAAAGTTGCAATTCCAAGACACATTGCCTCCCCCACCTAGCTTTGCCCCGGGCCCTTCTTTCCTAGTCACATACCTCCGCAAAGGGTATTTCTTCTCTTGGGATTGTTGTCTTGCTAAAACAGGGTTCAATGGAGCATGAGCTCCACTAGCAACAAATGGAGCACTAGCAAGAGGAGAAGAAGAGCTTGTGTTTGGAGGAATAGGAAGGGAGACATTAGATGGAGCATTTCTCCCTTTCCTTTGCCCTCTACCTCCTCCCCTAGCTGAATGAGACATTGTTCTTCTTGCTTGTTGGTTAAGTTTGCAATCCACCCAACCAAATCCACCTTCACTTACAAAAAAAACCCTTCCAGATCCTTTAGCAACCTTCCAAAGCCTGCAAATCCTCTTCACCTGCCAAATAAACACTCTTAGACCTCTCCCACAAATTAGAAATGAAAAAAAAGTGACAAAATTGTGTTTTTATGGGCTCGGCCGTCAAAATCGTGTCCTGTTTTCGGGACACGATGGGCCAGTGCCCAGACACGCATGTCCGAACACGGGACACGTGGCCCTAAATCAACGTGTCTGGTTTCTTAGTTGCCGACATTTTCACCGATAAATCCGATAATTTCCTTTTGGACCCTCGGCGATATATTCCCCGACATGATATTTGTAACATTGGTTTAAATACATATTCCAGCTCATTTAACAATGTTTTAAGATTTGGATTTCATTTATGAATGTCTAGTTGCCTTACCTATATATTCATCTTCTTTTTCCTCTTTCCATTGTATTCATGTCTGGTTTGATTTTCTTAGTAGAATGCCAATGATTTCTGAGAATTCACCCTCTGTATTAGACACCCTTTCAACTTTAAATCTCAGATATTTTTCATCTTTGTGACCTTTCTCCTCTGACCTACTTTATAAACCTTATAAACCTTACACCAACTATCCCAAGTTCAAGATGTGCTAGGCATGTCACAATTGCAATCATAAGGCATCTTCTAGCGCTAACAATATCACCACAATATAAACCCCACGCCGATATTATCACCACAATTTATTGCATTAATATCATCTTTAGAAATCATTGCAATATTGTAGAAATTATCATAAGCCAATAGAAATTTATCACCCTACCCACATCAAGGTAGTGGGAAGAGGATTTTTGGTCTTTTGTCCCTCATTTTGCAAAAGTGGGTGAGAGGATTGAGCTTTGAGGATACTATGACCATTTTCCATCAAGCAAACAAGGGGAAATCCATTGTTTCATTGTCGTCAGATGAGCAATTGTGGAGTGGGGATTTAACCATATCCATATTCCCAGGTATGTAAAAAAAAATATTTTGGTATTTTCTTTGTTTTTAAAGATTTAGGATAGGGTTTGCAATGTCTAGTAGATATACTCTTCTTGTCATTTTTAATGGGAGATTTAACACCTCTCTAGCTATGATAATTTAATTACAGCATTCTTTTGTGTTGATTTCCCCATTTGTTTCGTGACATAGCTTTAATTAGTGTCCTAGAATATGCCAAATCCATTGGACCCAATGTGGGAGACTAGGAGTATGGTGAATTATTTGGGGCTTTAATTAACTAAAGTTGATCTGCAAGCTATGTAAAGCAGTAATTCATGGTGGAATCAACTGCTTGAAATACCACCTTGTCAAAATCCTATGGCATGAAGCAGATATTAACCTTCCATCTAGCCAAGAAGTTGTCCATATTGCAAATCAATCAATTCTTAATATGGCTAGGAAGAGAGATCAAAGGGAAGAATTGAGGCTTGAGCTTACAAATAAAGCAACAATAAAGGGAACCCCAAGCTTCTCAAGGGCAAGGGAAACCCAATCCTCAGCCACGCCTTCCACAATGATCTCGACATCCTCGCCTTTCTTTGTGTAGAGTGGTTTATGCCTAGGGGACAACCTTTTATTCAATCAATAATTAAAACAAGGGAGAAATAGGAGACCGACAAGATTGTGGCCAAATGTTTTCTATGGAGTGGCATGTTAGATTAGTAGCAACAAGGAAGCTCTTCCTGCATGCAAGTGTCCTTGCATGCAGAAGACTCTAAAATAGGAAACCAGTTGTATTCAATTATTTTTCCTAAGTTTACTTTGGAAAATAATTAAAGTGATCTAATTATTTATTTACTTTAAATGAAAGTGAAATTAGGGTTTTCGCTTTACCTAAAGTTATAAAAAAAAGTCAATTGGTTGAGAGGACACACACACTTGTATTCCAACAAAGACAAGATACAGACAGGGAGAGAAAGTCAAACAGAAGATTTAGCTGGGAAGACGGAGAAGCGAGTAGCAGGATCACCAAGCTGACAAGCAAGACAGAGCTCGCACAGGTCGACAAGCAAGAGCTGCAGAGGGAGGTCATACAATACCATACGAATACTGTACAGTTGTCATGCATACCATATGGATACGCACGTGTGAGGTCATACAGTTGGGTCGTACACTCTTGCAGGAGGGTGCTGAGGTTTAGCTGGGGGCTTTGCCCAGTGATTCTATCGTGTAACTGCAATCGCCAGGTTTGGGTGAATTTGCTTTGATTGAAAACGTTCCATATTTTCTCATAATAAAATCTATATCTGAATGTTGCACCAGTTTTCCCATCTTGGGTTTTTCCGAGGGTTTCCATACCCAAAATAATAGTGTCAATATTGTGATGTGATGATGTGATTTATTTCTCAGTTTTATATTCCGCTGCATACTGTAAAAGATATCCATATGTGGTTATCAGTAGAGATTTTGAATGCACTGTTTAGCCCTAGTTTGAATATTAAAGGAAAATTTACATGGTATCAAAGCTCTAGTGAGCTAAAGCTGAGAGATTTGCAGCAGCAGTGATAGATCAGGGGCAGATCTAGTTGAAGACACAAACCTAGATTGCAGATCTAGGGTTTGAAAGGTACACTTCATGATGGTCGTACAGTTAAGAGTTGAGGATAGACACCAGGGTGCTCAGAACTTTCGTACATGAAAAGAAAGGATCTCAAGGATCCTAGATGTCAGTGATGCAGAGGAGCAAATTGACTCCACAAAAGTTGCACCCACAAATCCGACAGATTTAATAGCTTGGAAGAAGACTGATTCCAGAGCCATGTTGATTATCATGGATGGAGTGAAGGACCATATAGTCCCTCACCTTTCTGGTAAGAAGACCGCACCAGAGATGTGAACGGCTTTGGAGAGTCTGTACCAAAGCAAGAACAAGAACCAGAAGATGGTGCCGCAAGAGAGAATGCGCAACACCACGATAGCCAAGGCAGAAGGAGTGGTGCCTTATCTCACGAGGCTCACACAGATCAGGGATGAGCTTGGAGTTGTTGGCTCTAAGACAGTGGATGAAGAGCTAGTTCGGATAGCCCTCAATGGCTTCTCTAAGCCATGGGACACCTTTGTCAAAGGTGTTGTGGCTAGAGAAGAGCTCCCTGATTGGAAGAGGCTATGGGATCACTTTGTGCAAGAGGAGACCCGCATGGGTCAAGGATCAGGCTCATCCAGCAGTGCCCCACAAATTGTGGATGAGGAGGCTGTAGCCCTTACAGGGGATAGCAAGGGTAAGGCAAAGACGAAAAAGGATGGTAAGAAGAACCTTGACGTGTCAAAGGTCAAGTGTTTTATCTGCCACAAGCAAGGACACTTTGCCTCCCAATGCCTAGACAAGAAGAAGAAGAATAACACTCAGATGGTTGGATCTGTAGAGGTGGATGAGTTCAGCAGCACCTTCGATGAAGAGTTTTGCTTGATAGCTTGCATGGAAAGCACCATAGGGAGCAGTATATGGTACATCAAGAGTGGAGCATCAAGTCACATGACTAGACAGAAGAGATTCTTCAAAGACTTGCAGGAGGGTGGAACAGGGATCCACGTTGAGTTGGGTGATGTTAAGCGGTATCAAGCGTAAGGAGTTGGCACTGTTTCATTTTAGAGGGAGTCTGGAAAACCCCTTAGTTTTGCCGATGTGTTATATGTTCCAGGACTGACCAAGGACCTTATATCAATCTCCACTCTAGAGAACAAGGGCTATCAGGTGAAGTTTCGTGACCATAGAGTGTATATCAAGCCCAAGGGGTCAGATATGAGCTTGGATCGAGTGATTGGCAAAAGGAGCAGGAAAGTGTACAGACTACACTTTGAGCCTACAAAGGCTCTAATCAGCAGCAGCAGCAATCAAGGTGATTTGTGGCATAGGAGGATGGCACACTTACACCATGGAGCACTGAGGCACTTGAGACAAGTTGTCATTGGAGTTCCTCAAGTACAGAAGGAGAAGCATAACCACTGCAAGGGTTGTGCTTTGGAGAAGAACATCAAGAAGCCTTTCCCACAGAGTGAGCACACGTCTAAGGAGCCCTTAGACTTGGTGCATTTGGATGTATGCGGACCTATGAGTGTCCATTCTTTCAGTGGTTACAGTCTATGTCACAGGGTTCGCCGAACCTGAACCTCCAGATTCGAAATTTGGCGAACCTAAAAAAATTTGAAAAATTCGTTTAGGTTCGACGAACCTGATGACCAAACCTCATGTCGAACCTGAAGGCAAACCGGTTCAGCGATCAGGTTCGTCGAACCTCTTAAAAAAACCCAAACACGAATGGTTCCGACATAGTTTGGCATGGGTTTAATCGTTTATGGCAAGGTTGTTCCACATCCTTGGTGGATAATGTTGAACGTCTTCCACAAAACACGCTCTAGTGATAGAGAATAGATGCTCCGACGCTCAAGCTGCAACCTGCAAGTCGCGAAACTGAGCCAAAGCTGTAGCAGTTGCGTGCTAGCCACAATCGTTTGGTCGACTATTGAGAGATTGAATGGATTTGGAGGCATTCATGGTGACCATCGAGCCTCATCTAATCATCTCGAGCCGTGAGCAATGAGTCACAGCGGGTGGTATGCCCGTTGTTTGATCTTTAAGGTTCATAGTCGTTTATTTAAAAAAAATATGTTACAGTTCATTAATTTTATATATATATTATAATTCGTTGTTGTTTATTATTATATATAATATATATATTATAATTATTGTTGTTTATTTTTAAATTTTACTATTATTAAAATTCAATGTTGTTTATTTTTAATTTTGTTATGTTATAATTCATAATATATAATATATATGTTTATTTTTTATTTTTTTATGTTATAATTCATAATATATAATATATATATAAACTATTACTATATTATAAATTATAATATATATTTTTTTATGAATTATAA
>LPNX011027162.1:133392-169358 GCA_001517045.1 Pseudotsuga menziesii | reverse complement strand
ATATATATATATATATATATATATATATATATATAAATGTATATAAACGAACCTATGCCGAACCCGAATCGAACCCGAACACGAACCCAAACCTTGTGACATTGGTTACAGTTACTGCGTAACCTTCATTGATGATTATTCCGAGAAAACCTGGATCTATTTTTTGAAGGCCAAGTCAAAGGTCTTTGAGAGGTTCTGAGAGTTCAAGACTCTCGTGGAGAACCAAACAGGAAAGAAGATTTGGGTGTTGAGCACAAACAACAGGGGTGAGTACACCTCCAACGAGTTCATGGAGTATTGTTCAGCGGAGGGGATCAAGAAAGAGCACACTGTGCCCCATACCCCACAGCAGAATGGAGTTGCAAAGCAGAAGAATCGAACTATGGTAGGAGCAGCCAAGGCCATGCTATTTGATCAAGGATTACCACTATTCCTTTGGGCGAGGCATACAGGACTGCAGTGTACATTCAGAACAGGTGTCCCCACACAGCTTTGGGGAAGAAGACACCACAGGAGGTCTTCACCGACGCTCGTCCAGATGAGTCACATTCGCATATTTGGTAGTCTGCTATTGTCATGTTCATGCTGACACTAGGAAGAAGTTGGACCCTTCTGGAGAGAAGGGTTTACTTCCTGGTTATAGCAAGACTTCGAAGGCATATAGAGTTTATATCCCTGCTCGCAAAAGGATCATTGTGAGCAGGGATGTCCAGTTCAATGAGGACAGGGCCTTGAAGAGATCTATGGACTCACGAGCAAAGCAGCAACCAACACAGGACACGGGGATCAAGTTGGAGGAGCCAAATGTACAAGTACAGACACAAGGCATAGGCTCTGGTATTCAGAGGGAGTCAAGTGGACAAGATCCTCCTATCTTTGATGGGGAGGATGAGCAGCAGCAGGAGACAGACATCCAGTAGCCGCAGCAGGTAGACACTAGGCCAAGGCCTAAGTGGTTCAGGTCCACAATACAGGATTTCAAGCAGGTGGATCTTCCACAAAGATCTTTTAGACGAAGTGTACCACCAGAGATACTCAGTTATATGGCACTGATGACAGAGTTGATTAAATCTAAACCTTCTAGTTTTGAGGAGGTTGCACAACATGACGTGTGGCAAGAGGCCATGGTTGAGGAGTATGACTCAATCATGACGAACCAGGTATGGGAGGTTGTGCCGAGACCTGAAGGCAAGAAGGTGGTAGGATCCAAGTGGATATTTGTACAAGGTGAAGAATGCAGCAGACGGAAGTGTGGAAAAGTATAAGGCACGCTTCATGGCAAAGGGGTTTTCACAGAAGGAGGGCATTGACTATGAGGAGACCTTCGCCCAAGTTGCAAGGTATTCTTCCATTCAGACCATTATCTCTTTAGCAACAGAGATGGGTTGGCGAGTCCATCAGATGGACGTCAAGAATGCCTTCCTCAACAGAGTGAAAGAGGAGGAGGTATATATTGAGCAGCCAAAGGGGTTTGATGTGGAGAACAAGGAGACACATGTATGTAGACTACATAGAATTCTTTATGGGCTCAAGCAGGTACTTCGAGCATGGTACTCGAGGATAGATAGCTATCTACAAGAGATGGTATTTCAGCGGAGTGAGGCTGACCACAACCTGTACTTCTTGACAGGTGAGGTGCCTCTCATACTGGTCTTATATGTGGATGATCTCTCTTTGACAAGAGATGAGAGGTTGATTGGAGACTGCAAGTCCAACCCTGCAGTGGAGTTTGAGATGAAAGACCTTGGGTTGATGCATTACTTTCTAGGCTTGAAGGTTTGGCAGAGAGATGGCTACTTCTTCATTGGATAGTGGAAGTATGCAATAGAGATCTTGAAGAGATTCAGGATAGAGGATTGCAAGCCTATGGCAATACCTCTAGTTTCCAACTAGAGGAAGATTGATGCATCAGGGACAGACGGATTTGATCCTACCTTGTATCGTCAACTTATCGGATCACTTATGTATCTGGTTAACACTAGACCAGACATCAGCTTTGCAATCAACTCTTTGAGTCAGTTCATGGTGGACCCTTGGAGAGTACATTGGATGGCTAGGAAGCACATACTTCGCTACATCAGAGGTACAGTGGAGTATGGATTGGTTTATGATCGCAGGGGGAGTGTGCAGTTAATAGGTCTCATAGATGTTGACTGGGCAGTAGAGGACAAGAAGAGTACTTCAAGTTGTTGTTTCAGCATTGGGTCAGGCGTTGTCTCTTGGTTCAACAGGAAGCAGAAGTTAGTTGCATTGAGCTCGACAGAGGCTGAGTACATGGCAGCCAGCATGACTCCTTGTGAGGGTATGTGGTTGAGGAAGTTACTTTCAAGGTTGTTCGAGTGTGAGCTAGAGGCTACATTAGTTCACTGTGACAATCAGAGTGGCATCAGGCTATCTGAGAATCCAGTCTTTCATGACCGGAGCAAACACATAGACATCGAGTACCACTTCTTGAGAGATTGTGTTCAAAGAGGAACCATTCGGTTGGAGTACATAGAGACAGATGAGCAAGTGGCAGACATGTTCACCAAGGCACTTTGCAGACAGAGTTTTGTGAAGTTTAGGGATAAGTTGGGGTTGCTACCGAATCCCTTGCTCGTTGAGAGGGAGTGTTAGATTAGCATCAACAAGGAAGGTCTTCCTGTATGCAAGTGTCCTTGCATGCAGAAGACTCTAAAACAGGAAACCAATTGTATTTAATTATTTTTCCTAAGTTTACTTTGGAAAATAATTAAAGTGATCTAATTATTTATTGACTTTAAGTGAAAGTGAAATTAGGGTTTTCGCTTTACCTAAAGTTATAAAAGAAAGGTCAATTGGTTAAGAGGATACACGCACTTGTATTCCGACAGAGACGAGATACAGACAGGGAGAGAAAGTTAGACAGAGGATATATCTGGGAAGATGGAGGAGCGAGCACCAAGATCACCAAGCTGACAAGAAGGATAGAGCCTGCACAGGTCGACATGCAGGAGCTGCAAAGGAAGGTCGTACAATATCGTACGGATTTCGTACAGCTATCGTACAGACCGTACGATCCGCACGTGTGAGGTCGTATAGCTGGGTCGTACACTCTTGCAGGAGGGTGCTGAGGTTTAGTTGGTGGCTTTGCCCAGTGATTCTCTCGTGTAACTACATTCACCAGGTTTGGGTGAATTTCTAGTGATTGTAAACGTTCCATATTTTCTCATAATAAAATCTATATCTGACTGCTGCACCGATTTTCCCATCTTGGGTTTTTTCGGGGGTTTCCATACCCAAAATAATAATGTCAATATTGTGATGTGATGTGATTTATTTCTCAGTTTTATATTCCGCTGCATACTGTAAAAGATATTCATGTGTGGTTATCAGTAGAGATTTTGAATACATTGTTTAGCCCTAGTTTGAATATTGTAGGAAAATTTACATGGCATTCCTTTCAAATTGCCTATAACAACTCATTCTACCATTCCATGTTTGAAGCCACTACTATTGTTGGCACGGGGTATAATTGCCCTTCCTATAATGACCTAAGAGGTCCTCTCCTTCAAGGGTAAACAATGATTACACTCGAAAAATGGTTGATCTTAGAAAATCATAGGAGATCATTGAATGCATTGTTATGTCAGATAGATAGACAAAAGGGAATGGAAAGTCGATTCTCAATTTCTTGGTTATTTGTCCAAAGGGGTCAATGTTTATCAAAATAGTTGATGCATCTACATATGTTAAAGATGCATAGTTACTATATGAGTTGTTAGATGGGTTCATCTAGGAGATAGGTCTGAAATATGTTGTTCAAGTCATTATGGACAATGCTACTAATCATGTAGTTGTTGGTATATTTCTTATGGAGAGGTACCGAACCTTGTGTTAAACTCCTTGCAACACCCATTACATTGATTTGATGTTAGAGGACATGAGCAAAATTTCTTGGATAAAGGAAATCATTGATTCACCTAGGAGTGTCACAATATATATATATATATATATATATGCATACATTCATTTATACATACATACATATATATGTATGAGTTTTTACATTCATGAGTCAATTCACAAGAAAGAAGGAGTTGGTCCATCCCACAATCATGTGTTTCCCCACTAGCTTCATTTCTCTTCAAGCTCTCCACAACTCTATGTTGGAGCTGCAAAATATGTTTATTTCAAATGAGTGGAATACTTGCCTCTAAAACACTAAAGTAGATGGGCAAGCCATGGCCCAACTTGTGAGACAATCAAAGTTTTTCAGATGGGAGTGTAGGAGTTGTGTGCCATTAACAATCCTTTAGTAAAGGTTCTCTGCTTGGTTGATGGTGACAAAGCTGCAATAAGGTACTTGCATGTGGTCATGGATAGAACCAAAAAAGCTATCCATCAATACTATGAGGACAAAGGGGAGGAGGGATTCACCAAACGAGACCAAATATGGAGTGTGATTTATGAGCGATATAACAACACTCTGTTGAGCATAGGTTGTCATTGATGACACCCATTAATGACAAAGGAGTTATAAACATCAATGAAATGGCATGAAGGAGCGACAAGGGTTGATGACATGGCATGAAGGACATGCTAGTTTGGCAAGAAGGACCAAATGACCCATTGTGTGGTCATTTGTGTATGATGTGGCTCATAGGTGTATGGAGGACCTTGACAATATACCATGCCTCTTGGTGTGGCATGATGATGCTCTTGCATATGGTACCATAGACCTTGAACTTTGAAGACTTAAAGACTTGTTTCTAATGATGATAACCTTGAAGAAGCCCTCACATTCATATCACCTCGAGTATGAAACACTCTTGCATGGTGGTTTGACAACCCTTGAACATGGTATATGAACCTTACATGAAACCCTTGCTGCTGAAGTATTTAAACATGATGATGTAGAGTCTCACAAAAGGAATGAGGAAGGCCTAAGTTCCCAATGTGTCTCTTTACAAGCCTTTGTTGAGTAAGGTTAAGCAATGAGCCTTCTAGCTCAGCCTTGAAGTGAATGTGGTTTGGTAAGGATGTCCAAGTAACACAAAAAAAACAATTTAAAAATATAAATAACAGCCCTAAAATTATCATTTGCAAGGTTGGCTCCATTTAAATAAATAAAAAATATATATACAATTTAACAGGTCGGCTCAAAAAATATAGGGAAAACCAGTATAAATTACCAAGTCACGGCCTCATTTGAGGGATGAAAAATTCGGTGGTTTTCTCTCTGAAATTCGGATGAGTAGGGAGCAGTCCACTGGAAAACGCAGGAGCAGTCCACTGTGGAAAACGCAGGAGCAGTCTGATTTTTTTGACAGCCACAGTCAGCATTTAAGCCTCTGATTTTCGAGCATGCAACAGACTGACGCAGCAGCAGTGTTTCGGTGGTATTTTTTTGTGATACTCTGAGATCTTTTGGATGAGGTAGCAGGAGAATATAAAAAGGGCAGCAGTTAGTTCTTGGAGCAGCAGACATAAGTTTTTTTAAGTCTGATATTTTTCTGAGTTTTTATCTCTGCATTTTTGGGACAGAAATGATCTGACGCAGCCACAAACTGTGATCATCTTTTAGCTCTGAAATTCATGTGAGTAGTCTAAGGCAGCAGGCAGTTAATGAAGAAAAATTTGTGGTGAATTAGAGCTCTGATTTTGGGTGAGCAGACTGTGGTAGCCGCAATAGAAGACAAGTTTTCTTCTTTCATATCTTTCTCAATCTAGAGCATCACCGAGGTAGCAGCTTGAAGATTTGGGTGGACACTCTGTTGTATATATGGAGGACTGAAATTTGGATACTGAGGCAGCTAGTGGATATTGCAGGCAGTATTAACATGATATGGCTTGATGATTGGAGAGACTGGGTATAATCTGAGCAGAGCTCTGTGTAAACCTTTGATAACTTGAATGCACCCAGCAGACTGTTGTACAAGCAGCTATGGGATGGGCATGAACAGAATCAGTGATGATTTGGCAGAGATGATTAGATAGACATGACAAAGTGACATGAAGACATGAAACAGTAAGAGACAAGTTGAAGGCTGTTGTTGGAAGAGTGACAGGCTGATGGGCAGAAGAATATTTGGAAGAGATGATTAGCTGATGTGACAGAAATTTATAAGTACTTGCAAGTTGGGTATTGCACACCTTTTTCTTAGTTGGAGCTAAGATAAACCTACCAGGGTCTTGGCATAGAAGTTGGTGCTTCACAGTCAGTTGAAGCTGATGCAAACCCGAAGGTTGTGGCCTCCGTTGTAACTCATATCAAGCTAGACATAATAAAGTTTACAAAATTTATCTTATGAAGTGTCTCTTATGATCTGTGTGAATGATGTAATTGATTATTGTTGATATACTTGGTAGTTTGCAATTAATGTTCTCAGTTTAAGTTTTAAGAAGTTGAAATTGGAGAGTCCTTACACACTGATTCACCCCCCCACCCTCTCAGTGTGCCATTGTGTCTAACACACTCTCCATCATCTAATTCAGCAAAAGGCTCTATATCAACCGCACGTACTCTTATGTGTGTGGTATTAGATGTTGAGGTTATGGAAGGATTTGTCCAATGTGTTCAAAGGATGGTGTTCACTCCCATAGAACACTCAAAGATTTCCAAACAAATGGAGATATATAGGTTAGCCACTAGGACATTTGGCTATGATATGGCTATCCAAGAAAGGACCACTAGGCTGCCAGGTAGGCTTCAAGTACTATTTGTTTCAAACTTTCAAATTTCAAAGTCTTTCCTCTCTATCTATTCGTTACTCAATGGAAAAATAGTTTGTTGTATTTTCTTTCTATCTATTTGTTATTCAATGGAAAAATAGTTTGTTGTCTTTCCTTTTGCTCTATTTGTTACTCAATGGAAAAATAGTTTGTTGTCTTTTCTTTCTATCGATACGTTACTCAATGGAAAAATAGTTAGTTGTCTTTCCTTTCTATCTATTTGTTACTCAATGGAAAAATAGTTTGTTGTCTTTCCTTTCCATTTATTTGTTGTAGATGTTTGGTAGACAAACTATGGGAAAAGAATCCCAGAGTTACAAAAGCTTGCCATTCGGGTGCTAAGTCAAACTTACATCTCTTTAGCTTACACAATAGCCTCGTCACCCTCCACCTCAACGCTAGCAACTGCACAAGCACCTTCCACCTCAAGATCAACCTTATCACAACCACCTAATGCTTCCAGAGGAAGTGCAATGATCTTTTCCTATAAAAAGGGTAGAAGGAACCATTGATTCCTTAGTGCATTATCCTTGTAGTATCTAGATGCCTCAAGTGTTAAAGTTAGTGCAGTTGCGAGACCCATTCTCACAGAGGATGGTACCCTAGTCAGTTAACTAGGGCAGAGTAAGACCCTAGAAGGTACCATATGGCCCCAAGTAATCTCCTGGGGTTCTTGCTTTGGGACCAAGCAGGTTGATGCCATGACAAAGCCCCTAGCATGTGACTAGGGCCCTTATGTGCCTCTGGGGTATTCTGGTCTAGGACCAAGGACACGATGTCCAAGTAGATCCTACAGGTAGAGGCAAAGACAGTCATGGTCTGGGACCAAGCAAGTCCTGCAAGTGGTTGATCAACATTCATTCTAGGACTAAAGCTCGGCTTGGTACTAAGAGCCATTCTCTGGGAGAATGGAGGCACCTTGTCAATTACCAAGAATTTGATTCTGTGTGGGACTAAAGCTCAGCTTAGTACTGAGAGCCATTCTCTAGGAGAGTGGAGGAACCTGATTAATTACTAGGAATTTGATTTAGTCTAGGATTGAAGCTCAGCTTAGTACTGGGAGCCGTTCACTAGGAGAATGGAGGCATCTGATTAGTTACCAAGAAGTTGATTCAGTCTAGAACTGAAACTCAGCCTAGGGCTGAGAGCCATTCTTTAAGAATGGAATATTATGATGTTTGATGTCCTCTCTCCTAATCGTTACTGCTAAGTTGCTTCTCAAGGGGTTGGCCACCTGGGTACAAGGTGCTTCAAGGCACAAACCCACTATGTAAGGGGTCCAAAGAACTGTAGGTGGGACTTGGTGGCATCAATGACAACATGTGGGGCCTCTGCAAGTCCATGTTGGAATCAATGACAATTTCATCAACAGATAAATCGTAGATGTATTTTTCACTCCTCCCAAATTGAATTTCCGACATGAGCCTCACATTTAGCCCTAACTCATCTACCACTTGAAACATTGCTCTCTTTTTCCTACAATGTGCTATGATGATCACTCAAAATATGTTTGCTCAAAAAATTCCCTAATAGTGAAAAAACTAATTCAATTACCATTGTGATCTTTGATAAACGGATACATATTTTGTATAGATTATCCTTGCATGGTTTGATCTTCAAATACAACAAAGTTTTGAAAATGGCTAAAATGGCAAATTTTTGGAAAATTAGCCATTTTAGCAAAAATGGAGATTTTTTGGAGAGTTTTTCAACACTGTAGAACACACCCTTACATACGTTAACATTAAACCCTAAACTTATAACAAGTAACAAGACCACTAACAAAAGAAATAAAATATTAATAAATGACTTACCTTTGAACCCTTGTGTCTCCTTTGAAAGGTTAAGGTTGGCCTCATTAAGTTAAAGTGTTAAAACAAAATTTTAAATTTATAATATGTTTTGACCTTCCCTTGAAGTCGGCCCTAGTTCCATGCCCTCTCAATGCCAAGTTGGTGTATCAATACACAAAGGCATTACCATAACTTGATCACAATCGAAGATAGCAACTTGTAGATTGACTGAGGCAGCCTACACCCAGTTTTTCACAGAGATGTCTTTTCAGGGTTAAAACAGTCTGAGTTTGTACAGACCGAATTCTCTTGGGTACTCAACAGTTGATCTAGTTGATGGTTACTCTTGCCTTCTTTACCAACTTACAGTCCGAATTTATATGCTTGAACAGTTCGAGTTTTGGGTGCTTGACAGTGTTTTGGGTGATGGTTACTGCTACCTTTTTCTACCAACTTTTGATGACAGAACCAAGCCATATCTTCTAGGTTTTCTTCTCACATTAACAATCTAGAATTTCAAGTCATCTACACAGTCCCGAATTTTTGAAGTCATCTACACAGTCCCGAATTTTTTGAAGTCATCTATACAGTCCTGAATTTTTGAGGTCATCCACGGTGCCGAATTTGAGCAAGTTGAGGTCCTCTTCAATCCGATGTTGGTCTTGTTTGGGGTATTCTACAGCAGACATAAACAGCCCAAGTGTAGAGTCTAAAGATCCTGACATGCATTGCTAAGTGTAAGGTAAGATCACTCAGTACATTATACTGATGCATACTTGTTGATACTACATGACGATGATGATGCATACTTGATGCATACCCTATGATAATGATGCATACTCAATGATGATAATGATGCATACTCAATGATGACGATAATGCATACTTGTTGATACTACATGATGATGATGATGCATACTTAATGCATACCATGTGATGATGCATACCCTATGATGATGATGTTGCATACTTATACACTATGATGATGATGCATTCCTATACACTATGATGATGATGATGCATGATACAAGATGATGATGCATACTTGATTATCGGTGAAGGAAAAGCAGAACTACTTGATCAATGACTGTGTGATGAGGTGTACAATGATGTACATGAACAGTGTGTGGCAGTGAAATGACATATCAGTATACATTGATGACTTCGCAATGATAAGAGAGCAAAGGTTATCAACAACAAGTTCAGTGATTGGTTTTGACAGGTCCACAAGTTCAGTCTTCTTCTTCTTGTAGCAGCTTTTTAGTTGCAGCTAACAAAGCCTAAGGGGTTGTAATGTTACACTGTATCCGAGTGTAATGACCTAGCTCGTATCCGGGTTAAGGAGGAAGATGTTCCATCTTTAGAATAATAATGTATAAATATATAATAATTGAATGGATGAATACAACAAATGTTGGGCCTAGCTTTTAAAGGCCTTGTAGTGACTATTTAAGAATGATCACATCTATTCAAATATCCAAATTTACTATTTAAATAAAATAATTAAATATTCATAACATTTCCTTCCCGTTAAGGAAAGTTTTGTCCTCAAAGTTGAGTTTTGATGATGTCATCTTTTATCCCGGCTCTATGTCGAACTGATGATTTGAGACATGCGATTTTGATTACGACCATTGCTTCATTTTGATTCTTTTTTCTTGGAATTTGCATTAAGTATGAACTTAGTGAAGTTTTGTTTACATTTTTTCCACTTGTGTGATTGTTTGTTTTAACTATTTTTATGTTGTCATTCCTAGCATATTCTGTGTCAATTCCCTTGAACAGGTTGTATTTTTCTTATCATGCTCATAAGAACACCAATATTATCTTGTGTCTAATAGATATTATAGTTGTTTTCAATGATGTTCTTTATAGCCGTCCTTGTGATGATATATGTCCTTCGTGCATTTGTTATTGTGACATTATTGTCGATGCATTGATCATCTTTATTGTTAGCAACATCAGCTTGCATCTTATCACAATCTTGGTCAAGATCATCCTTCTCCTTGTCAATTATTTCATTGTCAATTCCTTCATTACTAGGGTATGTTATATCTTTGTCTTGCATATTATCTTGATCAATGGCATTACTCTCATCGGGGATGACATACTGGCCTGCTGTATCTTCCTCTTTTTCATCAGCTTGGTTGGCTTCTTCTACGTGATTTTCACCTCCATCTTCATTTCCTTTAAATGTTTCGTCAATAGATTTCTTTATTTCATTTATGTCCTTGAGGATTTCCTCGAGGAGATTCATGAATTCTTCACTATAAGATGCCATGAATGTTGTACAAGGGACTTTTTGGCTTCCGAGGTAAGAAAGTTATTATTATATTTAATAATAATAATAATTTTTTTAATCATATTATTATTTTTAACAATATTAAAATAATAATTATTATTATTATTAAAGTTTTGAATTTTTGAAATATTATAATATTATTATTTTTTAAGGGAGATTTAGGGTTTTAAGTCGGTGGTAGATTGTATGGAATTGGAACGATTATCATGAAAGGGAAATGGCGTGAGTGCCAAGTATGGAGATGGCCCAACGGGGTGGTCGAATTCAGATGGGTGGGCAAGGAGGTTGCGTGGAACAGGGCGAGTGGGGCAGCAGCTTGAAGGTGGTCGTGGGTATGGTGTGCAGGAAGGGGAGTCGAGGGAGATGGAGTGTGAGAGGAGGGCGCGGGGGTGTGGTTGGGAGACGTAGATGGACCAGCGCGGGAGGAAGAGGCTAGAAGAGGAGAGGATGGAGCAGGCGGGCGGAGCTGGAGGGAGAGCAAAGGTGTAGGAGGGTAGGCCCTAAGTGTGAGCAAGGACGCGAAAGAGGAGGAAGCGTTGAGTGAGAGGAGAAAGAGGAAGGCGCGAAGGTGGAATGCAAGGCAAGGGAGCGTGAAGGAGGCAGTGTAGGCGAAGAGGGGGCAGCAAGGGGGAAGGAGGAGGACGCCGACAGCAGAGGTGGACGGAAGGGGGGACGAGAAAGGCACACAGCAGGAGGGCGCGCGCGAGAGACAAAGAAGGCTGCGAGGGGGCGCAACAAGAGAGCGCAAGTGGGAGGTGTGGCTGCAGATGGAGAGGAAGGTGGAATGTGGACCAGAGCACAGCTGAAAGTGGAGCGTGGGATGGATTGGAGTGATGAGGGAGAATTTGTGTGGGCGTTTGGATATGTTGGGGAGATAGCAGAGTGGAAGGGCATTCAGTAACGACAGAGGGGTCGATGAGGACGATGGGGCCAACGTGAATGGACGCGACCTGATGGAGGGAAGCGCAGAAATGTGGAAGTAGGGATTGGAGTTCGTGCAGGTGGAGAAATGCTTGTATACAGAATGGATGGTGTGTGGGAGTTAGGGAAATGAGAGAGGAGGATAGAGTAGAAGGTAAGGGAGAGTGTATGTAAAGAGCCGAACCCAAGCTCTGATACCAATGTTACACCGTATCCAAGTGTAATGACCTAACCCATATCCAGGTTAAGGAGGAAGATGTTCCATCTTCATAATAATAATGTATAAATATATAATAATTGAATGGATGATTATAATGAATGTTGGGCCTAGTTTTTATAGGCCTCGTAGTGATTGATTACAAATGGTCACTGTCACGTCCCCGTCCCTCAACCGGCGAAGAGGACGCGACGAGCACATCAAATACAACCGAGCAAAATGCCCAATGAACATAAACAGAAAACAAATGCTGGAATTAAGCATACACAGATGCATTTATCTTCAATCATACAGCAGAAGCACACACACACATTCCAGCAATCTCCATGGTCATTATAATTCATTTAACATCAATATAAAATTTGCAGAGATGGAATAACCAGCAGCACTTATCTCTTGATGAAGAATTCACCCGCAACCAGCTACGTCGCTGCAACGTTCCACCCAACCATAGGCCAGCTTGCTCATCTATCTCTCAGCAACACTGCCACCCCCGAGCTGGGCATGATTCCTCCGGAATAAGGGTCAATTTCNACGTCGCTGCAACGTTCCACCCAACCATAGGCCAGCTTGCTCATCTATCTCTCAGCAACACTGCCACCCCCGAGCTGGGCATGATTCCTCTGGAATAAGGGTCAATTTCAGGCTTATACATAGCCAAGGGGACATAAGCAACAAAACAACACAGCTGGGTTTCACAAGCTTTCAACAACCAAGCCAAGCCAGCATAGTCCAAAGACTATCCATTGCACTCAGGTAACCAATCAGCTGTCACAGCTTAAAACATGGAAAACGAATTGCACAGCCCCAAAAACACAACAGCAAACAAACTACAACAGGGAAAAACGACCCAACTAATCTGTGAGACGGCCAAAACCGTGAATGGCCCTTCACAGTCAGTCGTGGGTGCAAAAGCACGGCCCTCAGCTCACTATGTGCGCCCCAAACAGAAGAATACCTACGCGTGGGTAAACAATCCGACCCAGCAAGGAAAATAACAGACAATGGAGGCCCTGCGTGAAGAAAAACAGCTCCGTTTTTGCCCGTGGATGCACACACATCAGGAAGGACACGATTTTGCAATTCGTGGGTNCAGCAAGGAAAATAACAGACAATGGAGGCCCTGCGTGAAGAAAAACAGCTCCGTTTTTGCCCGTGGATGCACACACATCAGGAAGGACACGATTTTGCAGTTCGTGGGTACTCAACAACTCGTGGGGAGAGGAAGAAAACCTGCGTGAGACCCAAAAACGCCCAGAGCCCATGCATGAGAAGCCAACAGACCAAAGTCGTGGTGAGAGTGTAAAACTGACCAGGGAGAGTGCGTGAGGGAGAAGAATGGGCAACGTGGGTGGAGTGGGAAATTGGGTAAGGCTGACAGCCTCCCACAACCACCACCACTTCAGCAATAAATGCCCTCAGCCATAACTCCTCAACCACCAGCTGAGCATTAAAGAGGTTGACAAGGTTGGGTGAGACAAAAAGGTGGAAATTCAACAAGGTAATAAAACATGGTTTTTTTTTTCCCCCATAACCAAGGTTTGACATCCCCCACCCCTTATCCTTCGGAATCCATGCCCTTTTCATTCAACGTTGCACTGCCGTAGCTGGTTGTGGTTTTAGTTTTATTTGATGTGCGGTTTTACATGATGCCACATTAAAATGTGTCGGATAGCACTACATTCCATCGGCAATTATCCCCATTGCCGAAACATACACAACCAAATCGATGGTGGGGATTTTGCCTTGAGCTCCTCATCACGATTAATTACAATATATACATCATGCAAACGGGGTCAAAACCGGGGATGTGACAGTCACATCTATTCAAATATCCTAATTTACTATTTAAATAAAATAATTAAATATTCATAACATGATGATGCATACCCTATAATGATGATGCATTCCTATACACTATGATGATGATTCATTCCTATACACTATGATGATGATGATGCATACTTGATGATCAATGAAGGCAAAGAAGAACTACTTGATCAGTGACTGTGTGTGATGAGGTGTAAAATGATGTACATGAACAATGTGTGGCAATGAAATGACTTATCAATATACAGTGATGAATTGGCAGTGATAAGAGAGCAGAGGTTATCAGCAGCAAGTTCAGTTATTGGTTTTGACAAGTCCACAGGTTCAGTCTTCTTCTTCTTCTTCAAGGTGGTAGGGTGGTGCTAAGGCTCACAATCTTGTGAGTTAAGCTGTTGTAGCAGCTTGTCAGTTGCAGCTGACAAAGCCTAAGGGATTGTAGCCCCTTCCAGTTGTAGCTGGAAAAGTTGTATTTAATTTGTTACCCCAGATGTTGTTGGGTCAAATTTATTGTTTAAAAATGATTTTGTGGTTTTACCCCTAGGACTTGGGTTTCCACGTCAAAATATTGTGTATTGTGCATTTTGTTATTTTCATGTACATTGATGATATGCTATGATTGGTGATTAGCAACTTCCTCTTGATTAAAAATTTTATGTTGTCCAAATACTGATTCACCCCCCTCTCAGTATTTCAACAATGTTGAACTGTAGATGGCATTTGATGATTCTCGAGGACCAACTTTAACGCAATGTGGAGCGTTAAGTTGAAAGAGATGAAAATTATGTTTGTTTTATTACAGTTCAAATTTTATTAGAGAAGTACTATTCTGAATCTGATTTTATATGTTCATGCATTAAAGTTTACTACTTATGTTAAAAACTCCTCTAACCCTGAAATTTCAACATCATGATGATCCATCTCAAGAGATACATTTGTTTTTGTTTTGATGTGGTTTTGTATCACCCTAACAAGACTTATAAATTAGGACAAATATCATATTTCAATATCTATGTGTGATGTACCACTTGACATCTTATACATCAATTTTATTTCATATTAATGTAGCAAAGTGTTTGTTTGATGTCGTTGCTTTAGATGTTTGAAAATTGAAAAAAAAATGTATTTTTTAAAGTTTCTCAATATTTTCCCCTACATTGTTGATAAGTTATAGTCCAAATCCTCAACAATAAATTCACCTACAAGATAAATCTAACATTGGTAAATATTTCAATTTTCAACTACACAATATCTCATCTTTTCAAAATGCAATATTTTTCAATTTAATTTCCAAATAATGACAACTAAAAGAACAAATTATGGCAGAACTCAAAAGTAGGAAGTTATAAGTAGAACTCCTAAGAAAGAACTCACTATTCTGACAACAACATTCATTAAAATAGAAATCTAGCAACAAAAAATTGATAGATAATGGTATCAACATTTTTCTATGTCTCTTATTTTAGCCTGTTTGAAAAGCATACATACAAATCAATCCAAAGCAAAGCAAACTAAGAAAGTATAATTTGATAGAAATTAATAATTATCTTCCAAACAAATAGTACTAGGTTAATGGGGAGGAAAACGGACAAAGAGAAAGTTTGGCATTTCATGCACTTTTTCAAAACCAAAGATAACAAGAACGTAAAAACACAAAATTTGATCGTAATAAAACATAGAAAGCAAAAAACTTTGCTTTTGCAATGAGAATTTCAGGCACAAGTAGAATAATGTAAATTTTTCAATGCTTTGAAAATACTTGACCTCAACTCGGCCTCAAGTCTCTCTAAAACACATGCAAGTGCTAAACCCCGATTCTCAGTCCCAGAGAATGTAAATCAACACATGCAATTATTTATAACATGAAACACATGAGATCTATTTACTTCTTTTAACCAATAGCAATCACACACAAAATGGCAACATAAGTTTTTGGTCAATGGGACCCTGGAAAAACCCTTGAGGAAAAACCAATGAGAGAGTAAAGCCTGGTCTCAGTTGAATGATTGGGTAACGCACACCTCTCTCAAAATATGCCCCTCTTTTTGACTACGCATCTCTCTGAAATTGCTATCTGACTTGGGCCTCACGACCCTCTACTACTGGATCACCTTCTCGATGATTGCCCTCTCTCCATCTGATGAACTCAATCATTGAGCTCGCCCTCCTCCAATGAAGTACGCCTCTTTCTCTCAAAGAATGTGCCCCCTCTCTATCTGATCAATCTCTAATCTCTCTGCTGATGAATTCAATCCCTCTTTGAAGTAATCTCGGCATCCAATGAATCATCCCTTAGCCTCAAATGAAGTGTGTTCAATCTCTCTCGGATCTGCTCCCTTCTCTGCTCTAGAATGCACCCTCTATCTCATGCATTGATTTTCCCTTCCCATGCAAACCAGTCGCCCTCTCTGCCTGCTCAATCTTTAAGCTCTCTACTGATGAATCTACTGCCCTCTAATGGATCCTCTCTGCCTCAGATCAAGTGTGTTATCACTCTCCTCAGATAGGCACCATGTCTCTACTTGGGAATGTGCCCTTCTCTTCTCAAGAATGCACCCCCTTTCTCATGCAATGGTTCGCCCTCCTCATGCAACGATTCGCTCAGCCTCTCTGATAACATATATCATACAAGTCACATCTCTTTTGCCTTTTGTTCACCTTTTCTAATCCACCAGTGAGATTAGGGTTCCAAAAACCCTAATTTACTTTTTCATGCATATGCACATGCATCATGCAAATTCCATGCACAACTATGCATTTTTCCACCACTGGATCCATGGTGACTAGTAGGGTGTTTCTCACACACTAAATCAATGCCTATACTGTCAATGTAGCTTCGTGCTAGGCATAACCACATGAAAGCCATCCCAAAATACAAATCTCAACAAATAATAATACAGTTTGCCAATTCAATCAGAGAACTAGTCAACCAGTTATTTCATACAATTTATCAATAAGAATAATCTGAGAGCATTGCAAGGAGTGGCATTGTGAAGCAGTTTTGGGAGAAACTCACATGTTGAAACAGTAGAAAGCAGGCACAAGTTGAATAATAATTCGGTTTGCCAATTCAATCAGAGAACTAGTCAACCAGTTAATTTCATACGATTTATCAATAAGAATAATCTGAGAGCATTGCAAGGAGTGGCATTGTGAAGCATTTTTGGGAGAAACTCACATGTTGAAACAGTAGAAATCTAACAATAATTTATGTAGAAGTATGACCCATATCCTGGATAAGCTTAAGCATTCAATCAAGCAGGCGCTGTTTCAGATATCAGTAATACTTCTTTCAACCATAAAAATATAGATTGCATTGTGTCAAAACAACATACTGGTTTATAATCACAGTGCATGGCATTCCATCCTTTCGCTTCCCCTTGCAGACACCATAGTCCACAGAAGTTCCCAATTTCACAATTTGGTCAACTGCAAATACACTAAGTGAAAGTTCATTTCCCTGCAAAACAGGTTACAAAGGGCTGTCATACCATTTTTAAAAATCTAAATCACACCCAATTGAACATTAGAGTGATAAAGGATAGAACAAGACTGGTAATCAGGAACACATTTTGGGTTATGGAAAAGCTACAATGCACAATAAATAACCAAAAGAAATATTAAACAAACTGCCAAACAAACATTATTCCTTAGCAAGGATCAACAAAGTAAGCTTGAGCTGGATTAATACTAACGGTTGTGGCATATAAAGTCCCTACATGCACTTTTATGTGCCTACTTGTTTTGGAAGGTAGCCACTATATCTTTAATGCCATAATCTAAATTGATTTTTCTCTTGAATAACCGATAAGAATGGTTCCTAACTCTGCAATGGTAGCAGAAGTGTTATAAAGTCCATGAAAATAAGAGAAAATGACCCATTCCCAAGCTGACAAACAACAAGGACTCGAAGACTCTTGATTGAGCACATCGATCTTTGAGAACCTATTAACCTCTATAATTAAATGAGTATGCCTGATTCCACTTACAATCAAAAGCTGGAGATGCCACTTAGTAATTAGTAAACCAAAAACTCACTATCACAAGCATATTGAGGCTAACCTTGTCCTCACGGCGGATCTTGGCATTGAATATTGATAAGATACTCCCGGGCGATTCCTTCCAGTGACGGGTATATGCATCACCAAATAAGAAAAGAGAAATAGTAGTTTCATCGAGTGATCCTAGTTTCCATACAGCAAAATTCTTTCCAGTGCTACTTAATTTGGGACTTCCTTTTTCTGTCAGCACACCAATTGTTGCCCAGCAGCCCGTAATATTATCACCCGTCATAGCAGTTCTGTCAGAAGTTACTGTTTAGAATAGTGCATGAAAAAAAGTTCTAAACAATATGCAATGAACTGGGACTCGTGCTACCAAAATTTAATTCACCATAAGAAGTTTTGCAAATCCATCTCAAATAACAGATTACCTAATTGCCTGAAAACGGATGAATCGAATATCAGAGAACCGGGTGTTCATACTCCTTCCTGACACCAACCGATTCCTGCATAACCACACTTTTCAAAGTTGTGACAATCTACTAACTAAAATCAATTAAAACAAATTTTGTCACCAGTGTTATGATAAGCAGTCAGATTCAAAATCTATGCAGAAAAATAAAAATTATATACAATAATTTTTCAAAACTTTATATATATGCACAGCTTGAGAGGGCCTAAAGGTTAAGAACATGTTTTCGTCCTTGGCGGTTACAACTTCAAATCAAGAGGGAGTAGGGTATGTAAGCCTCAGTAGACTAAGCAGTAAAATCACTGTGCGAAGGGGGTCCCTTGTCCCACAGACAGGAGGTCTCATACATCAATTCAGTGCCTAGCTATGCCATGACCTAACAATTAGATTAATATTGTTGTTGTTGTTATTATTATTATTTTATGTTGCACCGGTACCTGCACTCACGGCAAGGGTGCCTGAAGCAGTCCCGAGTTCTCATCTCTTGTCCCAGATTTGGGAATTGGCATCTCTCTTAAGAAACCAACTGAACAAGGTTCTTTAGTAAAGAATCCAGTTTGTCCCAGCAATTGAGTCAGGACTTCAACTTGAAATGGGTACTTGAACCCCACTTTTAGCTTCTTTTAGGTACTCCAAGGATATGTCCTCCATAAACAAAACAAAGCAAAAGATCATTTTTTTATTTTTTAAAGAGCCCAAAATAAAAGCAAGGATAGGATGGGGCCCTCCCCCAAGACCCTTATCCTTCACTTAGCTCACACTCAAAACAGTAAATCAGCCTCCCATTTTTAGCATTTCATTTCCAGCAGTGAAGGGAGAAACCATTAGGCAATTTTTTCTATTTCATATTTGGAATATGCCATTAGGAAATTTTTGAATGTAATATGACATTTGTACTTGCCACTTGGTTTAACATTTTAAGCTTTGAATGGCATGTTACAGCATGAACTAGCAGGTATAGTTAAAGCCCCAAAGAACATGCCTAGTCCAACTGCAACCTAGAGGTGTTACCCACTGTCACCTCGATAACCACCTCTCTGCACTTTCAGTTGGCTCTTCTTCAACCCAAGGGGGGTCTTCCCTAGGTAGGATTGCTAGGCTATGCCAATGAGGAGGCAAGGTGATTTGAAGAGTTTGCCTTAGCAAAACTTGAGGTCTCTGTTTGTAGTATAGGTGATGGGAGGACAATGAAGACCAGTGCCAATCCCTAGGGAAAAAATAAAGTCTCAATATAATCCCCTCAGAGTCCTTGTTTGTATATATTTGATTGGAACCTTTGCAAAGCCAGACAAGTTCCTACCCCAAAACTATTCAAGCTTCATGAAAAAAATTCACCAAGGAAGGGTGGCTCTTTGGCACACACCTCCAACCCCTAACCTTGCTTGTACCCTAGCCTATGCAAACTTGATTTGCAGCCCCTCGTAAGATAGTCAAACTGCAAGACAAGCCACAAGGCTAAACTACAAAATAACAAGCTCATTCCACTTGAGAAAATTTACCATTTAACTGGAATAGGTCAGAGATCTTGCAATGATAAAAAAACGCATGTTACTTCAATATTCAGCCATCAAGAATCTCAAAAAGAAGAAATCGTTCACAATTCAAAATGCTCCATGAAAAGATATGTCAATTACGTTCTAAAAAAGAGAGATCTCTCAAAATCTAGCCATTTGTTCAAATGAGGAACAGGCTCTCTTTATAAAAGAGAGTAGCTCAACTTCCATTACAATAAAATAACACTGAATTCCTAGATCTAGCCTAGGGTGGAGTAAACAATGAATAACCTCCAATAAAACCCTAACAAACTCTAACAATATCCAAAATATGGGGTGGTCAATGCCACATGGGCAATGTCCAACATACATAAGGCCAATGAAAGAGGGTGCACCACCAGATCTACGTCAAACAATGAGAAGAAGAGGTTAGATCTAGGGTTTGATCCCTCTAAAAACTCAATGCTCTCCTCAAAAGTGGTGTCAATGGTCCAAACATGTGCCAATAGGGTCAAACCAAGTGTTGGAAATAGCTCCAAAAGATGAAAAAATGGCTTAAAAGATTACCCTAACGTTCTCAAACCCCTTTGAATCTTCTTGAACCTTCTATACCTTTAGAAAGGTCTCGAAAAGAGCTTTTCAACCATAAATGGCACTTCTAAATCAACCTAAGATAAGTGAGATCTACCATCTAGAAGACAGGGTACCAAACTGTTGAAAAATGGCCCCAAAATCAACAAAAATGCCTTGAAATATGACTCCATCACTCCCAAACTGTTAGGAATCTGGCCAAGTGTTTTGTACCTTTGAAGTTTGTAAAGGTCTTGAAACTAGCTTTCGAACCATATATGGCACTTCCCAAATAGAGCTAGGATGACTGAGATCCATCCTCCAAGAGATAGGGTACCGAACTACTGAAAAATGACCTATTAACCAGCAAAAATAGCCTAGAAATGACTCGATTACTCTAACTCCCTAGAGATCTAGGTTGAGTGTTCAGCACCATTAAATAGTCCTCTGAAAAAGCTTGCCATCCATATATCATAAGCCATCATCTGAGCTAGGGAGTTGAGACACAAGGGTTTGAATACAAAGTCTTGTCTTGCATAATTCGTCTTAGAAATAACATGAAAAGCAATTGCATAACCATGAACCCATGCCAAGAACTCAACACCATCATGGAAACCATCAATATACCAAGGAAAATGCATGAAAGAAGAGCAACACCATATAGCAATAAGTACCCAAACCCTCGCTACTTATCTGTAATGTTCCGTTTTTATAAAAAGGGAATAACTGAGGACTAATACCACTAGGAGCATAAAGGTACATCAATTCAATATTATTAAGTCATCAATGTAGTAAGAAGGCCATAAGAGTTCATATCATAAAGCATGCAAAGCATGGAGGCCTTATTTCTTCAGTATTAAACTCAACTTGAAATTAGAATTGCATGCATGCAAAAGTGAGCATAAACCCTAAAAGTGACATGCAAACCCTAAAAGTGCATAAGGATCTATTTAAGAAGGGTTATGGGACTAAAGGAGATATATATTGTTATTGTTGATTGATTTTAGAGTTTCGAGCAGCAGCACAGCATGCAGCCGCGACAGTTGGGGTTGGAGACGGTGTCTTCAGCTAGCGAGGGTTCGACAGTGAGATATCCGCCCTAGTCTCTTATTGGGATAGATCATCCAATTTTATCCATTGCATCCATCATATACTACAATATTCGGAGATCTAGCACATTCCAAAGGGTTATTAGCAGATCCACGTTTGCAGTCGGAAGTAGCAGGGAAAACACAGAAGGATTCGCTGGGACCACAAAACCCAGTCTTTCCTCCGCATGTCAGCTTCCTCTTTCTCAGCAAGCCTATCCTACGGTATGCAGTGATTATCAACCATCAATTTGCTCACCTGGAGCAACTATCAGCCAAACAGATTAGTTGGGGGCGTGAGCAGTAGAACTGCTAATCAATTCGCTAGGGCACTTAGAGGCATCCAAACCTCCGCATGTGCCAGACCATCTCTCCGGCATCAGCAGACAGACAAGCTCAAAAAGTTTCAGCCTAAATAGACCTCCCCTCCTACAAAAACGTCACCTTCAGTCTGGAGGGTTTTTACGGTACAGCGGGGCGGTAACACTGGAGGAAAAGAGCATTATTAGACCACCCATCTAGATCCTTATGCATACATCTATCTCTGTAGTCATTATCAGCCAGAATATCAGTGGTAAGTGTTAATTTCTCTCTGCAAAACCCTAACCCTAATTCAGCTATATTTTAGGGCATTTTTGAATGGCAAGTTTGCATGCACAGTTATTTTGCAAATTTGTATGAGATTGAGTGTGCGAGTCAGCACTACCATAGAACATTAAAGAATATCAGTATTTGGGATATTACAGTGGTATCAGAGCATGATCCTTGCCAGCTATGGGCACATAGCAATTGAACAAAAGTGCATGTTGATGCATGCATGTACATGCAAATGCATGTCAATGAGTTGGTGAAGTGCATGTCAGAACAAAGGTTTTTCTTTGCAAGCTTGTGAGAACATGAAGACAATGAGAAGGATCTTGACTGGAAATTGGCATAAGTTAGCAGTAGTTCACCACTTGCCTCGATATCAGGAGTATCTAGCCTTGGGTGATGAGGTATGTGCAGCATTGTCCTTTCAAGATTATTACACCATCAAGTTCGGGAGCCAACCCAAGGATTTGGATGAGGATCTCCTTAAAGGCATAGTTGGGGGAGGGAAGAAAGATGAGCATGAAGTACAGGTTGTTGGTGAGCTTCATTTGAAATTAACAGTACATGATGAGGATGTGCATGAGGAGATCGCATTAGAGCCATCCTGTGAGTCTAGCGACACAAGCACATTCGCTAGTCAGATTGTGGACAAGACGTGTGATGAGTTGGAGTTGGTACACTCTTCATCACCTACAACAAGAGTCCAGACAGTTACGACAGGAGAAATACATGAATTGCAAGGCAATGAGCACAACAGTCGAGACAGTGAGCAGTCACACATGGAGGTTAGGGAGAGTTTATACATGCATGAGATAGAGTTTCCAGATGATAGTCACCGAAAGAAGATTGAACGTGTTAAAGAAAGCATTCTAGCAATGAAAGAGAGGACCAAGATACTCCGAGACACCATAGTACAACGAGATGTTGAGCTTACAGTTCTTCGAGTTGTATGTACCGAGTCAGCGGTCAAGATTTCTAGTATTGAACAACAGTTAGATTCCTTGATGGGGCAGCACGAGAAACATACTATTGCATTTCAAAGCAATCCTCTTAAGGAGTACATAGACAGGGCTTGCAGTAGCTTGAGTCCACATTTGCATAATGGCGGATGGTTTTTACAGGTTGGCGAGGATCGAGAAATTGACCAGCAGTATATGAGCATTCCAGTTGAAATCAGAAGGGCAGAATGTCAGCTTGGTAGGATTATTCCTTGTGATGGTTCTTATGGACAAGGTACTTTTCAGGGGTTGGATTGGAGAGAGATTAAGAGTTGGTGTCCTATTGAGTGGGCGATTCTTGGGAAGACATTCCTAGACAAGGGTATAGTCCCACAAGAGCCTTCAGATATTTGGGATGAAATATGCACAAGTTTGCATTGGGATCCAGGTGGAAGACCTTATGAGGGATGGATACAGTGTTTGCTAATGGCGTTACTTGGGAGTCTACATGATGCTCCTTGTGTCGATACTACGCAGGGTAGCGGTGGATGCATTTTGACCTCTACAATTCTCAAATTGATTTGGGACCTTGGGATTACAGTGACTGACAGTTTAGTGATCGCTAGAGGATGCTTTCAAGAGGTCTCTGTTGATGGTACCATACAGTGCAGTGTTTTGAGAAAAGGGTGCTACAGATCTCCTAGGATAATTTGGGACCCTGGGATCATCCCCGGATTCAGTTGGTTCAGTTGATTGATTGTGGATTTGCGTTGGCATTGCTTGAGGACAAGCAATCTTTGGCGAGGGAGGACTATAATGTTCCGTTTTTAAAAAAAGGGAATAACTGAGGACTAATAGCACTAGGAGCAGAAAGGTACATCAATTCAGTATTATTAAGTCATTAGTGTAGTAAGAAGGCCATAAGAGTTCATATCATAAAGCATGCGGAGCATGCAAGCCTTATTTCTTCAGTATTAAACTCAACTTGAAATTAGAATTGCATGCATGCAAAAGTGAGCATAAACCCTAAAAGTGACATGCAAACCCTAAAAGTGCATAAGGATCTATTTAAGAAGGGTTATGGGACTAAAGGAGATATATATTGTTATTGTTGATTGATTTTAGAGTTTCGAGCAACAACACAGCGTGTAGCCGCGGCAGTTGGGGTTGGAGACGGTGTCTTCAGCTAGCGAGGGTTCGACAGTGAGATATCTGCCCTAGTCTCTTATTGGGATAGATCATCCAGGTTTATCCATTGCATCCATCATATACTACATTATTCGGAGATCCAGCACATTTCGAAGGGTTATTAGCAAATCCACGTTTGCAGCCGGAAGTAGCAGGGAAAACACAGAAGGATTCGCTGGAACCACAAAACCCAGTCTTTCCTCCGCATGTCAGCCTCCTCTTTCTCAGCAAGCTATCCTACGGTATGCAGTGATTATCAGCCATCAGTTTGCTCACCTGGAGCAACTATCAGCCAAACAGATTAGTTGGGGGCGTGAGCAGCACAACTGCTAATCAATTCGCTAGGGCACTTAGAGGCATCCAAACCTCCGCATGTGCCAAACCATCTCTCCGGCATCAGCAGACAGACAAGCTCAAAAAGTTTCAACCTGAACAGACCTCTCTTCCTACAAAAACGTCACCTTCAGTCTGGAGGGCTTTTACGGTACTGCGGGGCAGTAACACAGGAGAAAAAGAGCATTATTAGACCACCCATCTGGATCCTTATGCTTGCAGCTATCTCTAGAGTCATTATCAGCCAGAATATCAGTGGTAAGTGTTAATTTCTCTCTACAAAACCCTAACCCTAATTCAGCTATATTTTAGGGCATTTTTGCATGGCGAGTTTGCATGCACAGTTATTTTGTAAATTTGTATGAGATTGAGTGTGCGAGACAGAACTATTATAGAACATTAGAGAATATCAGTATTTGGGATATTAACAAAAATATCAATATTTGGGATATTAACCAAGAGATCTACCATCTAGAAGACAGGGTACCAAACTGTTGAAAAATGGCCCAAAAATCAACAAAAATGACCTTAAATATGACTCCATCACTCCCAAACTGTTAGGAATCTGGCCAAGTGTTTTGTACCTTTGAAGTTTGTAAAGGTCTTGAAACTAGCTTTCGAACCATATATGGCACTTCCCAAATAGAGCTAGGATGACTGAGATCCATCCTCCAAGAGATAGGGTACCGAACTACTGAAAAATGACCTATTAACCAGCAAAAATAGCCTAGAAATGACTCGATTACTATAACTCCCTAGAGATCTAGGTTGAGTGTTCAGCACCATTAAATAGTCCTCTGAAAAAGCTTGCCATCCATATATCATAAGCCATCATCTAAGCTAGGGAGTTGAGAAACAAGGGTTTGAATACAAAGTCTTGTCTTGCATAATTCGTCTTAGAAATAACATGAAAACCAATTGCATAACCATGAACCCATGCCAAGAACTCAACACCATCATGGAAACCATCGATATACCAAGGAAAATGCATGAAAGAGGAGCAACACCATATAGCAATAAGTACCCAAACCCTCGCTAGTTATCAAATCTCCATGAAGGTCCTCTTTAATAAATATTCCCTTGCGTACAATGTTTAATCACATCCAAAAGTTGTCAAGGCATCAATAACATGCCACCCCCATGAAGATTGTGATGAAAGTTACAAGTGGACACCTATGCAAAATGGGGGGTAACAAGGCCAAGCCTATAAATGTCAATTTCAATTTGAATATTCAATTTTCAAATGATAATAAGTTTATTTTTCAATGTTTTTCTAATCATTGTATGATCATTGATTGTTCACAACTTCAATGAAGCAATGCGCATGTTTTTGTTGTTACTTGTTGAAAATGTATTATGGCATTATGGAATGTACATGTTTTTAATTTTTTATCAACTTTTTCACATATATTATAAAATATATATAATATATATGTATACAATGTGCCCAACAAACTCAAGTCATTTATTTCAAAAATGTTGTCCATGTCCTCGTCCCTAAACCTAAGCACCATGGCTATTTAGTTATTATTAAATTGAGGGGAAACTTATAGAGAGAGAGAAATAATAAATATATAGGCCAAGGGATTAAAACATGTCATCGCCAATGTTGGTAGGCATTGGACTAGATCCATGCAAATAGGCACCTAATTCAAATCCCCATAACCGATGTGCACTAGTACACACCAACGAGTTTACTATTGGTGCCATCCACCAATGTGGGGAAGCATGCCTTGGGTAAAATTTTCCTTGGATGCTTTGGGTTTCCTTACCGAGACAACACCTACAAGCAGTTCATTCATGTAACTTAGACAAACTCTTAGGGTAGGTTAAGTTCAAAGATGACCTTCTACACTAAGCACTTCATGGAGATGAGGGATGGACTTATAATACAACCCCCATACACACGCCAATGTTGGTCGCACTCCCTTCACATTCCCCTAGGTCAATTCCAAATGGGCTCTCATAGACTCCAAGTTGAGACAGACCACCAAAGTGACCAATCAGACAAGATTTGCCAATTGTGTCGTCTTTGGGAGGTCGAGACAAACGAGCACTTCATCTTTCACTACCCCCTCCGCTCTGAGAATCCAAACCCTCTATTTAGAGGACCCAGACCCTCTCCAATTTCTCTACGCACCCAGACCATAGATGCTTAGCCTAATACAATGCAGTAGGCCTTCAAACTCTAGGCTCATACTCTTCAATCTCCTCCTATACCAGATTCTACCCAAATGATTACCCTATTCTTTGTTGTGCTCCCATCAAATAAGGGCACCAAAACCCAAATAAATAGCAACAAGGCATCCAACTCTAGACTTGTGCAAACCAACAAGACCATCCCCCCAACCCAAAGACCTCATAAGCATTGCCAGACCAGATCCATTATCAATAGGCAGACAAGACCAACTAACTAGAGGGTGATCCCTTGTATACAACAACTCAATGAGTGGTCTAGACCTTCCCCTGAATCTTCTTCAATACAATATTCCATATTAGGTTTCCTGCATTTGGCCTCGAATGTTAGAAGAGAAGGATTTAGCACGACATGACATACCTGCATCATCATCATCATCATCCATTCGACCTCAAATGTTAAGAGAGATGGGTTTAGCAAGAGATGACATATCCACATCGTCGTCATCATTATTTGCTCTCTGATCTCTAGATCTATCTCATTTGTACATTCTCCTTCTCGTGCGGTTCACCATGCTTGGAGTCTAGGGTTTCACACGCCTTTGCATCGATTCAGATTTTATTTTATGTATCTTGTTTTCTCTTTATAGCAGTCACTTTGGTGCTCCCGCTTTGTATTTGCAACATTGTACTCGACAGTCCCTTTGACCTACTTTTGTGGTCATTTGTTGGACACTAATAAAATTATCTTCTCTTATCTTATCTTACAAAGTTTTGCTAGCAAAAAAAAATTTATACATACATACATATAGAGAGAGAGAGAGAGATTTTCATTCATATTTACCAAAAAATAAATTAAGAGCTCAAAGTTGGAGGCTTGTGGAACCCTACTTGTCGTTGCCACGATTGTGATTGGATCCATCTCTTTGCAAATATGGTAGTTGGTACGTCTTTAGTAGAATATGATTTTCTTAGTTTTAATGATTTATTTACATCTCGATGGAAGAGTTTGGATGTAGAGTTGGATATGATCTTTGAAGGACTATTCGAGTGAGTGGAAGGGCTATGAAACCCTAGTTATCGTTGTCATCATTTTGATTAGTTTCATCTTCCTATGAATATGGTCGTCAATGCTTCTTGGGAAGAATTCAATTTCATTATATCGAAGGAGACGTGGGTGATCTATATGAGCACCAAGCTTCAAACAACAATGCCATTTTCCCTAGTTAAAAATGCATTGGATCAGTAGATGGAGATAATTGTGGAATATTGTGAAATGCTTAAGAAGATATGGCTTGCCCAACAATTCGGATTGAAGGGTTTATGGCCATATTTTCCAATGTTGAGGCATTTGGGCAGATCGTATGCATGAAATTTGAAAATAGTTGAAAATAGAAGTCTGACTTTCTTTGCTTTGAGGGATTACAATCTTCCAACAAAAATATATGAGGATTTCGAAAGTGGCTATAGATTTGATATTGATATCTCCATGGGGATGGATTTATGCAATGAGTATTGAACCCTTTGATTGCTATTAGCTCATGGTTAAGTCTCTTCGTGGGAAAACAATAATGGTGTGGGTTAGAGACATTGATTTTGTAGCAGATATCAAGGGTAATCTAGAAGATAACCAGGGAATTTCAATCACTAAACAACATATTATTTTTGAAGGGAAATAACTGGAGGAATTTTCTCAGCTAGTGGATTATCATATAAGCAAATATCCTATGTTATGTTTGTTGAATTTTAGCATTAGCATAAATACTTAAAATTTGCAGATTAACTTAAACAAATGACAAGTGCAGTAAAATAACATTCATCACATCAGCACAATGGACACAAGAGTTTTTCACTGGAGAAACCTTCAAAGGACAAAATCCCCAAAAAGCATTAGTAGCTCATCTCATAAATGAGATGACTTAGAAAATTCTTCAAAAAGTTCCTCAAACCCCAATCTGGGTTAAACCACAATTTACAGTAAGATTTTCTCAGTAAAAATCATAGCAAGGGTTTCAAACCAACAACAGTCTGCTCAAAATTATCTAAAGGTTGATCTGTTAAAGCATGTTTCTAGATCTAGAATTGTAAAGCATTATTCTTTCAACAGATCTAGTTTTATTAAGTACTTGTGCATATTTCCAATTATTCAGTACTTAAATATTTTAAGCTTTTAACATTGTATTTGGCACATTTGGTGTATAATGGGTGGCTGGTTTTTGTCTTTTGTTGATAGGGCAAGGAGAAGTGTTGCCAAAAATTTAAAGATTTAGGCCATCCAAGGCCTTCTTAAGCAACATTCATCTTTCTTGCTTCATTTCTAAAAACGTTGTAAGCGTTTGGATCGAAAATCATAAGGAACAAAGAATTCCACTTCAAAAGCATTGTCAATATAATAAGAAGAAGAAAAGCAAGTGGGCTTTCTAAGCACTCGCACACCATCCCACCTGGGGGGATTCGTGTTGTCTCTTTGATGGTTTGCTTTCCTATTCTTTTTTTGTATCATTATTGCTTTAGATTAGTTTCCTTTTTGCTATGGTTAGTTTAGCTTTTCCTTTCAAGGGTTTATTTTTGTAAAGTAACGAATACTAACCCAGCCTTGCTCCCTTGAGTATGGCCTTCAGGCCTGAAAGAGATTCTTGGTTGTAGTAATTAGTTTCACACTTTGCTTTCATTTTCACAATCTCAAATTGGAATAAACATCCGCCATTTCCGTGTATGCTCTTGCCCATCGCAGGTTCACCCAAATCTTTGGGATAACCAAAAGCGGAAGTGTGCACTCAATAAGTTTCACATCTAATAAAAACATGTTGATGAAATTGTCATTGATGCCAACATGGACTTGCAGTGGCCCCACAGGATGTCATTGATGCCACCAAGTCCCACCTGTAGTGCCTTGACCCCTTACAGAGTGGGTTTGTGCCTTGAAGCACCTTGTACCCAGTTGACAAGGTTCCTGTACCCACAAGCTTGGATCTTGAAGCCACCATCTTGCTGAAGACATTGGAGAACTTGGAGATGGTCTTGAAGCCTTGGAAAACGATGGAGAAGCCCTAAATGGTTAGGAGAAGCATTAATGACCAATTATGTGGTCATTTATGCTCTGATGGTATCATGGTACCCTAGAAGAAGGCTAGCGACCCCACAAGTGATATTTTGACCCTTGAAGGTCTCCTAGTGTGGTTGAGGTGGTTGTAGCCCCTTGCTTGATGAAGAAGCTCTAAAGAAGTCCCTTGAAGTTGTTTAACCCATATTTGATGGCTTAATAGTCCTAGTACTCTTAATAAAGATGATGTGGGCACTTGGGGTCTTGGAACCCTTAGAAATGGTCCTAAAGAAGACTTGGCACCCACTTACATATGATGGCACTTGGACACTTGCTTGCATGATTGGGTTAATGTGGTCATGATATGATGATGCCCTTATCACTTGTGGTGAACTTGAATATATGGTGACATTGAAGACAAACCCTAAATGATGATACAATGACATCATTGGATGGCTTAATGAGGTGGAGCACACCCTTAAATGTGGTAATTTTAATGACATGAACAAAGGAAAACAAGGAAGACATAGAACCCATGTTGATGACCTTGATGCCCTTGATATGGCAAAGAAGATTGAAAAAAAACAATCCTAAATGGTATGGCAAATGTTGGCTTTAAATTGGGCAAATATTTAAAAGAAACACTCATTAAATTCAATGAAATAATCTTGTAAAGTCGGCCAGCATTTATGAATTATAATTTTTAATTTAAAAAATAAATATACATGACAGGTCGGCTCCAAACTTTTATGGCAAACGAGTATAAATAGGAGTGAAAACGTTATTCAAAATATATGGTATTGAGACAATAGCTCTGTGATTTTCGGATGGTTAACTGAGGTGGTAGCAGGAGCAACCAACGAATAATTTTTGCAGCAGACAGTCCCGAATTGCAGACCACGAATTTTGCAGCAGACAGTCCCGAATTGCAGACCATGAATTTTGCAGTAGCAGACAGTCGCAGGCAGGAACAAAGTCTGATTTTTGGGGTTATCCTCGGTGGTTACAGTACCTAGAAGAATGCAAGCAGCAGAATGAGCAGCAAACGAATTTGTAGTAGCAGCAGTGAAGGAGTTTATTTTTGTTACATGACTGAGGCAACCGCAGTATTTATGAAGCTCATTTGCTCTCTGATTTTTGTGTTTTTCTGAGAAAGATACTAAGGAAATTCGGGTATGCCAGCAGTGCTGAGTTAGAGATGAGGTTACTGTTGAGTTGAGTACATGTTTCTTTTTGTTCTCAATGCCTCTTTCTTCTTAAGGACTGAACCGTGACCGCCTTAATACCTCCTGAGTAACACGTGACTGTTGGTAACATTGTTGGGCTGGACCGTGACTGTTAAAACATCTTTTCAGCAGACAGAGGCCTTGTTGTGACTGTATTGTGACAATGCAAAAGGAATAATCAGTTGTGATGTTTTAACCCAGAAATAATCCTATGAGAAGAACCTAACCTTTGAGTTGGTTGGATGCTTAAACATCATACATCATTGTATGACAAAGTTTGATTGACATCCGAGAATGAGAATGAATGCATAATCCAGAGCTTGACTGAAACTAGTGCTGAGCATGCAGTGGTGTATTTGAGATACTGCCCTCTCTCAGACTGAACCTTTGTGCTTGAACAAGTGATGGAGTCTTCCTCAAACTGACAAAGCTAAGATGGTAGTAATGCCCTCAGAGTCAGCTACAGCATAAACAAGTCTACAATATTGGCAAAGCATTGTAAGTGGTATGAAAGTGACATCCATACAATAACTGCACAATGGTGTAGGAACAAGGGGTGTGTGATGATGATGTCTATGAAGTGAATACGGTGATAGGTTGACTTGAACAGTAATATTTCTTTCTTCAAGAAGAAAGAAATCATTCCAAGGGTTGAGTTCACTGCCAAGAAGTAAAGGGAAGAAGCCTGTGCCTTATTTATATCTCAGTGCATCAATCTTTAAAGAAGGGAAGCGATTTACAGTGGAAAAAGTTGGCTTCTTGTGAGTGGGCGAGTCTCTGTGGGATGAATTCATTTGCAGCAGTTATATTAAGCAAGAATCCACTCTTTGCAGATTGTGGCGACATTCCCCCTTCATCTTGCAAATCACTCTCCATCTGCTACAATATTGAGAGGCCTCGGTTGGTGGAGGAGTCAGCTACATCTTCAGATCTATTCATATGATATGTTGAAGATGATGCACCCTATCAGAGCTGTATGATAACTTGAACAGTCATGTGAGCATCTTAAGAGGAGGTAGCAGAATACATGTATACCTTCAAGTGATTCGAAGACTTACTAAGGCACGACAGAGGCATAAAAGCAGACATAGTCAAGAACTATTTTTGAAGAATCTCCAAGACCGTTGGCACTGAATTTCTAAACAGATTAGCAGCCAAGAAGAAAATCATCTGCATGCTGGAGCAGACCATTCACAGGTCATAGGAGAGTTAGTTGAATGAGATGAACTGTGATTTAGTAAGTTGAGGTTTGACTTCAGATCTGATGGTATGTTGAGCAGCTTTGATTGATTGAGAGATTTGTAACAACTCTTGATTTGACAAAGTGATACCTTCGGTGTTAGTGACTGATTGGTTTGATATTGATAACTTGAATGACAATATCTTGATGTGACATCTACAGCAGTTATAGCATCTTTATGTGACAGCTTGACAGTGACATACATTGACTTGACAAGATAGTGACAGCCATTCATATGACAGTGACAGCAGTCTGATATGATATGACAAATGATAGTGACAGGTTGATGACTTTGACAGTGCTTACACAGTGAGATGCTTGACAAATTGAATATGACAGTGAGTTTATGGCAGTGATGTACCTACAGCTAAAGACATGATGCTGATGGACAGAATGCTAATATGACAAAAATTGCTTGTGATGAAGACATGATGCCAGTGGACAAAATGAAGAGGATAGAGACAAATTGCTGAGAAGATGATGATTGAAGAGGTGCTAGAGATAAGTGCTGGTGTGATGTGACAGTGATGAAAATGTGTTGAGACAGTGAGCTTAAATTGTAAATGCAAAGCTTGATTTGCATCTGAGGTTAGGATACCTCAAACCCCTTCTTAGCAGGGTCTAAAAAAACCAGGTAGGGTCCTGCATGAAGAGTAAGTGCTCTTTGTATCAGTAGGTGCTGATTTTACCTCACGGTTGTAGCCGATCCAAAACTAATACAAAAATATTACAAAATTATATCGTGTTGTATTCTTTTGTGTTATGGTTCTTGATGATTCAAATGCTTATGATATGTGAATGATGAAGTGAAAGATGTTTATGAAATGATTATGAGATTGGTAGAATAGTGGAATGATGAATTGATAGTTAATGATGACAAGTCAAGAAAAGTTTTAAAATTGGCTTTACACGGATTCACCCCCCCTCTCAAAGTCTAACAAAACACACCATTAATAAAATTGATCCCTTGAAAGCATACGGAAATCCGCCGTACACGAAGTTTGTCATTTGTGGGCAAAATCTTCGGAGAACACGAGAACAACTAGAAAGTGACTGCAGGGCCCCGTCAGACTACACCCTCGTTTAGTGTAGTGTTGGACACACCCCCGTGACTCCATCTAGCCCACATCTTCTTGCGAGGAGCCACTTCTATCAAAATCAAGACACATTCCCTGTACCTCACGATATATCGGGAATCCCCTTTTCCCTTAATCATTTAATCCATAATAACTAAAACTAACCAAGATACACTTCCACAACATTTCTCTTACAGCACTATTCAACTCCATTGGATTGGTCTACTTACAATAATCATACTTTTATTTTAGTGAATATTTTGTTGATGGCAGTGTTTTAGAACTCAGCCCGAGCCGACTTGGACTCGACCAAGTTGACCCCGAGCCGAGCCGAACCGGCCTTTAACTCGGGTCGAATGGCCGGTTTGATATAGAACCGGCCGAGTTGATATCAATTCGGCCCGGTTCGGTGCCGAACCGACCAACTCGACCGAGTTAAAGGTCAACTCGTCGAGTTGGACCCGAGTTGGAAATTTTTTTTAATTAAAACTTATTGATTAACTAACCTAAATCTAACCTAACCACTAACCTAATCCGTAACTACCCTAACACTTTAACTGCCTAACTTACCTACCTGCGGCTTCATTTGTGGACCGTGGTCTCTGATAATTGATGCCAACTGTCCAGACTTTACCCGTAACTATGGTTGAAGACCGTGGTCTCCGTCTGATAGTTGAAGACTAAAGTGTTGGCTGTGAGTGTTAACCATGAGTGTGGCTCTGTCCCTACGTGGGTTTAACTTCAAACTTCAGTGCCTACGTGGAGCTTCAGCAGCATTCAACTCACTGCTCAGTGACCAGTCCATGCGTGGAGTTCAAAACTCTAAACTTCAGTGCTCACTGTTCAGACTTTCATATATGTATTATGTATTTGCTGCTTGCACCTTGCACATTGGCACAGTACCCTTCTTGCAATTTTGATATGTTCACCCTTATATGGTATATATGTGATCATACTTTGGATGTTTTGTCTCTAATGCTTTGGAATGATGGATTATAATCTTTAAAATATATTTTTTCTTTAAAATTTAAATATTTTATATGTTTTTTAGTAAACCGAGTCATTAAAATCAAATCGACCGAGTCATTGTCGAGTCCGAGTTGACCCTTGGCTGATTCCGAGTCTGAGTCTGAGTTTTAAAACACTGGTTGATGGACTATATTATTGTATGCTATTGAGGTTATCTAAATTCTGTGCAAGTCTTGCTTCAATAATCGTTCATTTCAAACTCCTAGACAAATTTCATCTTTTTGTTTCTTAGCTTAGAAACCTTAGAATCTTTTATAGGGATCACCTCCCTTGGCTTCACTAGGAGTTGGCCTAGACGAAGGAGTTGATTGTTGAGTGACAGTATCTCAACTCGAGACTTGCCCCCAAGGACGCACCCAATGGATTGAAGATTTATGCCACACCAAAAACCCTTAGGTGCCTGAAAGGCATCAACAGTCCTAGACCAAGTACCCTAGATAATTGCTAGGGGTATGCACTACTTGGTCCAAGACCAAGAATCTCTTTGGTGTAATTGACCAGGAGGCCCTAATGATCAGCTAAGGGCTTTTGCCATGGCTAATACCGATTGGTCCCAAACCAAGATCCCTAGATAACTGCCAGGGGATTACACCACCTGGTTAACTGACCAAGAACCCTAGTTAACTGACTAGGGTGCCATCGTCCCAAAGAATGGCTCTCGCGTCTGCATTATCTTTAACACTAGCAACAACTTGGGGCAGCTGCGATAATGAACCAAGTCCAAATCCTAGCGAGCATGTTCCTCCCTTGCATGGGTTTGTTGGGTGTGGCTAATGATTATATTGAATATTGTTGATGTAGCCTCAAAGTAGATTATTGTAATGACCTATAAAATGTACCAAGAAACCATATTATTTGCATAAGTGCATGAGGATGGGTCGAGCTTCTTTGCATGCTTACCATCCATAAAAAGACAAGTTTCATTTTTTTTAAATTCAAATATAGATCAAGGTAGGTTATGTACACCTCCGTAGACTTTAGCAATCAAATCATTGTGTGACGAGGGTCCCTTGTCCCACAAACAAGAAGGTCTCATACACCTATTTGGTGTCTAGCTTGGATGTGACCTTAAAATTAGATTATTATTATTATTATTATAGAGAGAGAGAGTTCGAGGGGTTAGATAAGCAATCATGAGCCAAACATGAGATCTCCCCCTGAAGTAGGGGAGGTCACAAGTTCAACTCTCTTGATCCCCTCGGGGTTAGGCTCCATAATCAAGGTCGATGAGTTACCCTGGTTACCACCCATCAACAGCAAAGAAGATTCCACGTGTTTCTTATTCATGGTTATATGAAACTATGTATATCTATAAAGGTGAAAAAAAAGCCCAATGGGCTAGCTCGAGTGGTTCAATGCTTTGAGCTCCATGCAAGAGGTCTCAAGGTTAATCCCCCAAACTAGTTTCCTTTGTGGCATGACTCACTCGATGTCCCTATCAAGCCAAGCATCTTAATCAACACCAATGAGTTTGCATTAGGTACCATCTATGAAATGTGAGGAAGTTCACGATGGTTTTCCCAAAAGGTTTTCCTTAGGGGAAAATAATACACACCCATACTTATATTATATAGAGGGAGAAAATACATACATACATATACAACCAGAGTTGCCGAAGCTTCCCCCCCCCCCCACGGATCCGACCCCAGAACCTCGCTCCGAGCGAGTTCGCCCCCGAAGCGTCCTAGGAACCACGCACCGGAAAAACGGAACTGCGAACTGGTGAAGGAAATCACGCTTCCTGATTTTTGCAATTTGTTTTGGGCAATTCGTGACGAAACCGCGCCGC
>LPNX011027162.1:109385-131563 GCA_001517045.1 Pseudotsuga menziesii | reverse complement strand
CTTCCGACCACGCTTCGCTTCCAGCCATTTTTTGAAAAACACGCTTCCGCGCACCCGCTTCCCGCACCCGCACCCGCTTCGCTTCCACGCTCTGGCAACACTGTATACAACCATGTAAATACTAAATTCAAATAATTAGACACCAATAATACAAGTTTCATGATACAAACACACACACATTAAGGGGATAGGTGTGTGAGTATGTTATATATATATAAACATAAAATATCAATATTAGTTATTAATATTAATATATATTAATGCTAATAATTAATAAATAGAAATGATTAATTAATTAATTAGAAAAAAAGTAAAGAGATGTACCTTTTCGTTTGAAAAGGCACAATGTAATTGTAAATCACCACCATTTATCTTCAATATTCATTTTATATTTTCAATATGGAGTTATTTTGCATTGGTTGATTATTCACTTGAGTAATCCTTGAGAATATCCGAATATGGATATCACATTGGTATTAGAACAAATCTGATTTGGCTTGTTGCCAAAATTGTCAAGGTTTCCTTGAATTTAGGTCTTTGACCTCACAGTGGCTTTTAGCCATCCATAATCAGAGTTTCTCTAGTAAAAATTGGTTTTTGACCAAAAATTGGCCTTGGCCATTCAAATTTCATTTAAGTATTAATTCCACTCCAAATATGAAGCAGAGACCAAGAGGGAAAAAGGAAGAAATAAAAAAACAAAAAAAAGAATTATCCGCAAGAGAAAAAAAAGGAAAAAGTTAATGAATATAATTCATAAAACCACACATGGTTTTACTTACGATATTTAAATTATAAACGAGTCTTATAAAGTATGCTTGAGGACAAAGCATCATGAACCGAAAGGCAATATATATATATATATATATATATATATAAACATTAAATATCAATATTAATTATTAATATTAATATATATTAATACTAATAATTAATAAATAGAAATGATTAATTAATTAATTAGAAGAAAAAAAAGTAAAGAGATGTACCTTTTCGTTTGAAAAGGCACGATAAGGCTTATATAAAGCCCTACCAATGTAATTGTAAATCATCATCATTCATCTTCAATATTCATTTTATATTTTCAATATGGAGTTATTTTCCATTAGTTGATTATTCACTTGAGTAATCCTTGAGAATATCCGGATATGGATATTACAGTGTAAAACAATGAAAATATTGAATGCAAATAATTTGACAACAATCATTCGGGGTTGCTAATTTATATTGCATGTAAAAGTGCAAATAGGCAAAATGACATTGACATACAGATATAATAAGTGCTTAGATACATAAACTTTAAGTTCTAAGAGAGAAATTGTTATATTGACAGTTAAAGCATATGCATAAACAACAAGGCTCTAAATGGCCTCTATTACAATGCGAACTAGCATGTGTGATTAAAGCGACAAAATAGCAATGCTAACCCAACTGCAACCTAGAGGGGCTACCCATTATCACCCCAATAACACCTCTACACTTTAGGTTGCCTTTTATTAAACACAAGGGGGCTTCCCTAAGATAGGATTGCTAAGGTTGTGTCAATGAAAAAATGTTTTGTCTTTGTAATATAGGAAAATAAAAGGTGATGGAAGGACCAAGAGACTAGTGCCAATCCAACAAGGGGAAATGGAGTCACGGGCTAGTCCAAGAGGGCAAGTTCATGAAAGGTTAAAGCAACTAGGGTTGTTAAAGCATGCCACAAGAAATCCCTCGCATGTGGAAAAATGGAAGGAGAAATAAACTGGGAGAGCCCAAGGAGGTGCCACATCAAAGCATTTTTAATTAGGATGTGTATTGTGTAATGGAAAACTATTAACAATTTAACAACAACTCTAGAAAGATTGTAGAAGCAAGTGAATACTTTCATGCATAAGACATCAAAGGGAAATAAAGGAAATACTTCTCAATAAAACCCTTACAATGAGGTAAATAACCTTTTCAATTAGCCCTAATTAGACAAGTTATAGCAACTCTAAAATTCACTAAAAACATTGAGAAATAGGAACAATAAACCACACTTTGATTGGAGACGGAACAATATTCATATTGAGGGGATATGTGTGTGTGTACAACAATGGGAATACTAAATATAACTAATTATATGTAATGTCCCCCTCTAATTAAGCACCAAAACACCCGCTACCTACTTAATTCCCATAGGTTTGAGCGGGTACTGCATAAGAGGGAATTGATTGAAGACATTTGTTACTTAGAACAGATCAAGACATTCATTCAGTATTAAAGTCATTAGTCGGATAAAGAAGCCTTATTTCTTTAGGCTTAAAAGTCAACATCAAATTAGAATTGCATGCATGCAAAAGTGAAGCATAAACCCTAAAAGCGCATGAGGCTCTATTTAAGAAGGGTTATTGGACTAAAGGAGCTATCTATTATTATTGTTGTTGATTTGGAGCTTTTGAGGAGCAGCACAACGTGCAGCCGCGACAGTTGGGGTTGAAGGCAGCGTCTTCAGCTAACGAGGGTCCGACAGTGAAATATATGCCCTATTCTTCTTCAGGGTAGGCCATTCAGGTCCACCATCAACTTTCATCCTTATTTCATTCATACACAGCAATTTGGCATCCACCAGAAGATTGTTTGCAAGAACACGTATGCAGTTGGGGGATTTAGTTAGAAAACCCCAAAGTACTTGTTGAATCTCTAAATCTCAATTTATCTTTCGTATACTGGCATCATATTCATCAGCAGGGTCACTCTACTATATTGGGTGATCAGCAGCTTCCAGTTTGCTCATCCGGAGCAGTTATCAACAGTTTTGTGTGGTTGGGGGCGTAAGCAGTTCAACAAGGGAACCAATTCGCTAGCCTGCTTAGAGGGATTAGTATCTCTACATGCTCATGTCATTCTCTCCAGCACAGAAATATCTACATCCCAATAAATTCTCATCTCCATCAGGCACCTCCTTCACCAAAAACATCACCTTTAGCTGATGAGAGGGTTTCGTGCTACTAGGCGGTAACACCGGGAAAGAAGCAATATTACTTCACTAGCTCAGCTTTACCTGCATGCATCTTATCTCTGGAGCATCTTCAGCTTGATTATCAGTGGTAAGTGTGTACCTTCTTTCTGAGAATCTTTGCCCTAGTTCAGCTATAATTTAGGGCCATTTGCCCAGCACCTTGCATGCAATTTTTTATTCAGTATTCTTGCACATTTTGAGAGTACAAGTAAGCCCTAGAATAGCGAAACAATAGAATATCAGTATTTGGGATATTACATTAGACACCAATCATGCAAGAATGTTGATTTATATTGCATGCAAGAGTGCAAATAGGAAAAATGACATTGGCATACAGATATAATAACTAAGTTCTTAGATTCATACATTTAAAGTTCTAAGAAAGTAATTTATATATTGACAATTGATGCATATGCATAAACTATGAGGCTCTAAATGGCCTTTGTTACAATACGAACTAGCATGTGTGATTAAAACCCAAAAGAACAATGCTAGCCTAACTGCAACCTAGAGGGGTTACCCACTATCACCTCAATAACTCCCTCTCTACACTTAAGGTTGGTTCTTTTCCAACACAAGGGGGCTTCCCTAAGCTAGGACTGCTAAGGCTATGACAATGAAAATCAATTTTGTCTTTATAATATAGGAAAATAAAGGGCGATTGAGGGACCAAGAGACTAGCATCGATCCAACAAAGGCAAATGGAGTCAAGGAGCTCATCCAAGAGGGCAAGTTCATGAAACGTTAAAGCAACTAGGGCTGCTAAAGTATGCCACAAGGAAACCCTAACATGTGGAAAAATGAAAGGAGAAATAAACTAGGAGAGCCATATGAGGTGCCACATCAAAACGTTGTTAAATAGGGTATGTATTAACAATTATGTAATGAACTATTATTAACAACTCTAGAAAGATGATGACCAAATGTAGAATGCTACCTCCAAAAGCATGAATAAGTGCACAAGCAACCTAAAAGGGTGGAACACTCCTCCAAATATGGCAAGAAATCACTAAAATGACATGAGGGGACCCTCCAAGGTGAACACTCTTTTCAAATTAGGGCGTAAAACCATGCAACCACCCATCAAATTAGAAAGCTCCAATAGATAGGCATGATAATGGATGCTAGAAACCCTCTTAAAAATAATGCTCCATCAGAAATGGCATGAAATGGGTGCAAGTAACCTTCCCATGGTGCAACATCCCATCAAATAAGGCATGAATTTATTGATGCGAGGATGTAAATTTTTAGACCCTAGGTGACTGTTGTCTAATGTTTCTTTATTTAAAGAAATCAAATCTCGAATTTATTATAACATAAATTCATTTTTGAACATGCAACAATCACACAAATGGCTGAAAATACAAACAACAAAAGAATAAACACAGTACACACACTTTTCTCCTTCAAATCAATTTTTCATTATGGATCAAAGCTTACAAAGAAACCTCCACATCTACCAAAACTTACAATTGTACAATACACTCAAAAATAGAGCAAAATCAACAAACCTACTAAGGAAATCTACCCATAGAAAACAAATAACTCAACCCAATGCTTGTTGGGCACTGTATGGACTACTTGCAGGCTTGTGCGGTCATGTCTGTATAGATCCATATGACTGTACCAATCTATTGAATGACTTCGTACAACTATACAGATCTACTCATTAGAGCAAATTTGGGGTCTAAAATGGGCCTCATAAGAAAAACTTAAACGAGTCAAATAAAATGGGTCTCATAAAAAAAGAGCCAACTTAAAAGGGACGCAAAAGAAAAAGGATCCAACTAATAGAATTTCATGAAAAAAATCAGTCAGAATGGTTGACTTGGCATATTTATCATAACAAAAATTAATTTTTTTCTTCGTATCCTCAACATATCTCCTTGTAGTTTTACTCAAATTTTGAGTGGGAGCGCTCGTTGGATGCAGAATTCAATTCCGCATCCAATGAGTACCCACACTGCATACTTTTGAGGGATCCCACCCCATGAAAAACAAGAAATACCTGAAAAAAACATGTTACTTTTAGGTATTTCTCATTTCTCATGGGGTGGGGTCCATCAAAAGTATGCAGTCTGGGTACTAGTTGGATGGGGAATTGAATTATGCATCCAATGAGTGCTCCCACTCAAAATTTGAGTAAAACCACAGGTAGATATGTTGAAAATACAAAGAAAAAAATTAATTTTTCTCTATTCTTCCAGAATTCATAAATATTATTTTATTGTTTTAACTATTATTTTATTATTTTAAATAGGAGGCCCATTTTAGAGCTCAAATTTGCTCTAATGGTACATGTAGTTTGCTCATTGAAATATGCTTGGTTGTTGATCTAAGCTCCTCTATAGCACTCTAACTCTGCTCCATGAATGAATTACTCCACCTCCCAACCAAACTATCTATGAGTGAATAATGAATGTATCTTAACTCTCTACCTTGACTTGCCTTTATACTTTAGTTGAAACCCTAACCTCTTGATGATATGTACAATTGAAACTTGAGATTAGTCTAAATCACTAGTGTATTAAAATTACACTTTATCAAACTCAATATCTAATTAAAAGACTTTCACTTTATAAATAAAGTGAATCACAAAATAGACTTGACTTGGACGATTTCACACGCATTTGACACTAAACCTGTGCAAAAGTTCCTATCTGAGCTACAAACATCAACACACCCTCTTAGCAAGGAAGGAATTATGCACCAATCCAAGTTTGTCTTTGAATGCTTCAAACTTCCCTTTTGCTAAGGGCTCAGTCAAAATATCAGCAACCTGTTGATCTATGAGTACATGCTAGAGCTTCATTGCCGCCTTCTGCATCCTATCTCGAATAAAGTGATATACGATCTCAATGTGCTTCAATCTATCATGAAAAATTGAATTCTCAAAGAGTTTGATACAACTCTTATTATCACAGTAAATCACAATGGGATACAACAACTAAACAAATAAACCTGCTAGCAACTTGTGAACCCAGATGGCCTCACAATTAGTAGTACTCACTACCATATACTATACCTCTATTGAGTTGAGTTCTATGAAAGTCTACTTTCGACTGAACCAAGATATCATTGATGATCCTAGGCTAAAGAAACATCCTGAGGTGCTCTTCTTGTTGATGCACTACCCACCCAATATCAATTCGTATATCCCTACAACTTCGCCTCACCATCTCCAAGATATCTCAACCCATACTCCACTATGCCCTCAAGTATTTGAGGACATATTTGTATGCTACCCAATGCTTCTGCTTCAACTCCACCATGAATTGGCTCAAGTTGTTCACTACAAAACATAAATCTAGCCTAGTGTTGACCAAATACAACAAGGAACCTATCAATTGATTGTACAACATGGAATACACCATATTTGAATTTGAAGTAGTGACCTTCTTCAGAGTAGTGATCATAAGCATGGCCATGGGTTTGCAATTCTCCATCTGAAATTTCTTTAAGGTATCAATTATATACTTATTCTGACCAAGAAAAATCTCCCCTTGTCTCTGCCAAACCTCCAACCCCAAGAAGTATTGCATCATGACAATGTCCTTCATCTCGAACTCAACTACCATATTTGCCTTGTATCCTGCAATGGGCTTCTCTGAATCTATAAAAAACAGGTCATCTACATATAGTAAGAAAACGAGTAGACCAACCTCAATAAACATGAAATATATGTTGGGATTTGCTTCATTTTTGGTGAAACCCATACTCTACAAGTATCCATCGATCCTGGAATACCATGCCAACTATGCCCACGTAAGTCCATACAAGGCCTTTTTCAGCTTGCAAACATGGAACTTCTTCCCATTGACCTCAAAGCCCTAAGATTGCTCAATGTACACTTCTTCCTCCATTATCCCATTGAAGATAGTTGTCTTCGCATCCATCAAATGTATGCTCTTTCCCATAATGGAGACTATAGACATCATTGCTCAAATGGAAGTGTACATGGCAGCTAGAGCAAAAGTATCCTCATAGTCCACTCCCTCTTTCTAGAAGAACCCTCTTGCTACTAACCTCGCTTTGTACTTCTCTGTCTTGCCATCTGCCTCATGCTTGATCTTGTAGAGCCATCTAGAAGTCACTATTGATCTCCACTCTGATCTAGGCACAATGTCCCAAACATCATTCTTCATGATGGAGGTGTACTCCACCATGGCATCCCTCCAAACTTGTTGGTCTGCTACCTTCTGAAAACTAGAAGGCTCAAAATCTATGATGTTTCTCATCAACGCCATATAGTTTGGAAACTTCTACGAAGGCCTACTCTCCCTAAATGAAGTCCTAGGAGCCTCAACATGCTCTTGAGAATCCCTCATTGTCTGCATGAACCATCAAGGTCTCCTGACAAAATTGGTAAGAGTCAGTGGCTCCTCGTCTGCACCTAAAGGTCGTTGCCCCAAACTAGAAGTCACTAGTGACCCTGGCTCAACCTTTGAAGCTTCCTCCTCCTCATCCACTATTGCTAGAATAGACTCATGAGACTTCATGGATGCAAAGTCTTCCTCGAACTTTACATCTATGCTTACAATTGTCTTTCTCTCCCCTAGAATATAGATCTTGCCAGCCTTTGAATTCTCACTATAGCCAACAAACATACCCTTCCTACTGGAGGGCTCCAACTTGGTCCTCTTCTCCACTAATATATAAATGTAAACTAGATAGCCAAAGATGCAAAAATGACTCACGTCTAGCTTCACACCAATGAATGTCTCCTTTGGTTTCTTGTCCCCCAAAATCCTATGAGGACAAATGTTTTGGATATAGACTGTTGCATTGCATGCTTCTTCCATATAAACATTGGCAAATCATGGTCATGTATCATGGCATTAGTAGCATATACCATGGATCAGTTCTTTTGCTCTCCAATCTTGTTTTGTTGTGGGTTGTATGGAATACTGAACTCCCTCTTGATTCCTGCATCCTTGCAAAAATCCTCGAAATCATTACAGGTATACTCACTCCCATTATCCAATCTCAAAACCTTGATCATCTTTACTATTTGGTTCTCCACAAGAGCCTTGAACTCTTGAAACCTGCTTAAGACTTCATCCTTTGTCTTCAAGAAGTAGATCCATGTTTTACAAGAGAGGTCATCAATGAAAGAAGCATAGTACATGCTTCATGTGATTGATACTTCTGACATTGATCCACAAACATCCAAATGCACTAGATCTAGAATCTCCCTAGATCTATGTTCATTGCTTTGAAAAGCAACCTTGGCATGCTTGTCAAGCACACACCCTCTGCATACACCTTTCTACTCAATGTTGAACTCTGTAAGACCTGCAACGATCTCCCTCATAATATGTAGCACTCGATGATGCAGGTGACCCATCCTCTTGTGCCATAACTCGCACAAGTTATATGTGCTATGAACTAGGGCTAGAACAGGTTCACCCTATAACTTGTACAAATTCCCTTCTCTAACCCCAATAACCTAAGTTGATCCTAGGATAAACATCTTCATTCTTATGTGGACTTGCTAGCTCTTGAACTCTACGACATAACCCTTATCATCCATGACCAAAACTGAAAGCAAATTCTTCCCAAGACTTTGAACAATCACATCATCAAAGTCTAAAGAGTTACTTGACTAGAGTTAGAAATGAATGGTACCAACTCCTACTACTGGATACTTGGCATCATCACCAAGCTCGACCTAAACTCCAAAGATGTGCTCTATTAGACATGAGAATAACTCCCAAGTCAGTGTCATATGCCTCGATACTCCATTGTCCACATACCATGCGTTCTTTGGAATTAAGTTGGAAGAAAAACAAGATACCATCAAAAAATCTTTCTTGAATTTGGAGGGAAACACGTTCACCTGAGTTTAAGTTGAGCTTGCTACTTAATTCTTGTTGCTTCCCTTTACCCTTCTTCTTCTTCAGACATTGTGATGCATAATGGTCGTTCTTATGACATATGAAGCACTTGAATTTACTCAAGTCCTTCCTTAGCTGTGAGGCTGACTCCCCACCCTTCATCTTACCCTTGTTGGGTCCTTTACCTCTTGCCTTCTTCGCTTGACCAATTAGGGCATTGTCACTAACACCTCCCTACCTACTAGCCTTTGACTCCATCCAAGATTCCTCCTAGTTATACTCATCCCATAGTCTTTCCCACGAGGGAAGGTTCTCTCGAGCAAAACACCCTAGACACATGTTTCCCAATAAGCTGGGAAAGCATTCAATGCCTTGTGAACTAGCTCTTTGTCTTCAATCTTCTCCCCAACTGCAGCAAGTTATTCATGAATATGTGTGACCTTCATCAGGTAATTAGTGATGGTGTTTGATTTGGTCATGTCAACAAATCTGAGTTTGTTATGTAATATCATGTTCTTGTTGATGTTTTCGCTCTAGTAAAGGTTAAACAAGGCATCAAACATATCATGTCGTCTTCTTCTTAGATATGTGAGGGAACATATAATCCTTTAAAGCATCCACGATCATCTTCTTGGCTCTCACTTCTTTCTTCTTATGAGCTGCCAAAAGTTGTGAATCTATCAACGAGGTTATCGCATCCTTGAGGTCATTCTCATCTAATACAAGAGTTAGCCTAACTTTCCATGATATGAAATTCAAGGCACCATCCAATCTATCCTTGGACTCGAGGCTAGTTGATGCCATCTCTGACCTACAAACAAACGTCTACTCTTCTAATCTTTTAAATCAGAGTTTCTCTAATACCATGTAAATTTTCAGACCTTCAGATCCTAGGTAACTATTGTCCTATGTTCCTTTATTTAACTAAATCTAATCTCGATTGTATTCAATAACAAAAATAATTTTTTTAACAAGTAACAATCACACAAATGGCTGAAAATGCAAACAACAAAAGCATAAACACAATACACACACTTTACTCCTTCAAATCAACTTTATATTAATGGATCAAAGCTTGCAAGGAAACCTCCACAGCTGCCAAAACTTACAATTGTACGGTACACTAAAAAATGAAGCAAAATCAACAAACTTAGTAAGGAAATCTGCTATAGAAAACTAAGAACTCAACCCAATGCTTGTTGGGCACAGTATGAACTATTTGCTGGCCTATACAGAAATGTTCGTACGCATCCATACAATTGCATGGATCTATTGTACGACTCCATACAACTATACGAATATGTTGTACCTGCAGTCTACACGTTGAAATCTGCCTAGTTGTTGATCCAAGCTCCTCTCCGGTGCTCCAATTCTACCCCACAGATGAATTACTCCACCTCCCAACCAAATTGTTTTTGAGTGAATAATGAACATATCTTAATTCTCTATCTTGACCTGCCTTTATACTTTAGCTAAAACCTTAATCTCTCAATGACATGTACGATTGAGATTAGTTTAAATCACTAATGTATTAAAATTACACTTTATTATAATCAACAACTTTATAAATAAAGTAAATTACAAAATAGATTTGACTTGGATAAGTTCACACACGTTTAACACTTAAACTGCGCGAAAATTCTTGTCCTAGCAATAAACATCAACATAGAACACCTCCAAAGGTGAAAGCTCTCCAAGAATGAGAATGAAAAGGATGAACGCTCCCATAGATAAGGTCCAAATGGATGAAACACTCCAACAAATAATGGCATGAAACATCATGTAAAGTGTCCCCAAGGTGAATGCTCCATCATAGATGCATAGGAATGTTAAAATTTAATGTAAATCTGAATAGTGATTATTGCAGCAGAATAGTGACTGATATTTTTCACTTTTAACAGACTTTAGCATATGATTCTGAGCTTATAAATCAGCAATAAAGAAAACAGCCATCCACAGGAACACAAAAAGTTTTTACCCTGGGTAAACTTTTTCAGGAATAAAACCCCAGAAAAGAATAATCTTCCTTAATATGAGATGACTGAGTTTTACATGAGCAGATTAAAGAGCAGATCTTTTACAACAGAGATAAATTTGCCTCTAGGGCACACATACCAAAGAAATTGAAGATGAAAAATGCTTGAAGAGATAGGTGAAGAGTTGCCCTGCTGATGTAAGCCCTTCAACTGATGGCATCAACCCGGATTCAAGCCCTTCTAGGGCCTACATCACTCTGATATGCCTTGACGTCAGCTTGATCGAGCCTTCTAGGCTTGTGTGCTTGCTTGTTGGCCTGTTACATGGCTTTTAGGGCCTTGCTGTTCTATTGAATCATCCTCTTAAGGCCTGTCCACCTGACCATGATCCCTTTAGGCCCTAATCTCTCGGCACCAACCTCAATCCTGCCCATGGCTGCCCAATGTAACCCTGTTGTAACTTGATCAAGCCTGTGTTGCCCTTCTGTTTGTCTAATCAGGCTTGTAATAGCCTCTTAGGGCCTACAGTCACCTCCTAGGGCCTGCGGCAGCCCTAACTTAGCCCTCTATCACTTGCTCCTACCTCCAGCTGCCCTCTAAGGCCTACAACTAACCTTCTAGACCTACGACTGCCCTCTTAGAGAAGATACCAGTCAAAAATTGAAGATGGCAAGTCTGATGGAGGAGAGCTAGACTGATTTGGATGACAACAGCCCTTTAGAGCCTAATTCATACAACTGAGAAGCTCTTTGTTGATCCAAACCCTCAAGATGACAAAGTTGAGATGAAAAAGACAAGCAGCAGCTGAAAATAGTAATACCCCAAAACAAATTCTTGGACATAGATTATGATTGACTGAATGATGTGTTTGATCTCTTGAGAGTGCTCCTCATTTATATTTCATCATTGAGTAATCCAAGGTGTAACTTCCATAAGTCAAGGAGTCCACAAGTAATATAAAATACTTTAGTTAGAGTCCTTTTAATTTCATTGTGGGCTTTTAACACTTTCTTAGGGCTATATAACCACATCTTCTTAAGCAAGTCATCTCTAGGCAAATTCTTAGCCCCTTCTCTTGGTCTGCATGGTCCACACATGCCAACTCAAGTACATCATCATATGTCAGGAAGATTATTCTTTGGGTGTCTTGTTCTCCCCACTAACACCCAGGTCCCATGCTAGTTATTCCAACAAGGGGTGGTCAGTCTTTTGAGGAGGTCCCATAGCCCAATGACCAAGGAGAGGAGTACATCACACATCACTTGCCTAGAGCCAGTCTAGGGCTTCTAGTGATGAAAGGGTAACTAACCAAGTACCTCAGCCCCAGGCTGAATCAAGTTGACCACTAGTCAACATCTTGGTAACGGACCAAGTGCCTCAATCCCAGACTAAATGATGTTCCTAGTAACTGACCAGGTGCCTCCATTCTCCCAAAGAATGGCTCTCGATGTTGCTCAAAAATGAACAAGGAAGATGTGCAACAAAGTTCTCCAACCAAAAAATGTCCACCAAAATATCATAGACATGGGTCAAAGCTACCTCCACTAGCGGATCATCCCATCATAAATGTGTTAGAATGAGTCAAGGCAGTTCCCCAAAACATGTATGAGTAAACACAAACTCCAAAGTGGAATGTTCCATGAACTAAGCATGAATAGTTATGCAAGCAGGCATGAAAGGATGTGTAATCAATCTCCAAGAAGGGCGCCTCTCACTTCATCAATGTGCAATGAAATGTCCTCCACTAAAGATGTCGACATATCAACTAACCCATGAACCAAGGAGACCACTCATCCATAATAGTAGCATCCAACTCAAGAACAAGTGTCCACAATAGCTAACCAACACCATGAAGAAGGGGACAACCCCATCTACAAGTCATGACATGCGTCCACACATGCCATGAGTGATAATCAAGGAAGGCGTTCAACCAACAATAATACCCAATGGAACCAAGATGCTGAAATATCCCAAATCCCGATATTTTCTATTTCTAAGCAAAAATGCTGATACAACTGGGCATGCAAAAATCCCTATTTTATAGGAAAAATTAGGGTTAGGGTTTGTGAGATAGAATGAACAATTACCACTGATAAGCCGGTGAAACTGCTTCGGATAAAGTATGCAAGCCCCGAGAACTGGATCGAAGACGGGCAGACCTCTTCTGCTCACAGTGAACCCCCAGCAGCAAGAACCCCAGTCAAAAAAGGGTGACGCTATCAGTGAAGGAGGTGTCCGATGAAGCTGCCAATTTGCAGGACTGGTAGCCTTCCCGTGCCGGAGAGAATGCCTTATACAAGAGTGATTTCTGAGTCCCCTAGGCAGGATAGCGACTTGCTTCTCAGAGACAGCTGCTCACGCCCCTGGAATCTTGAAACTGCTGATAACTGTTCCGGATGAGCACGGATGGATCTGATAATCACCGGGTACCGGAGTATGATGCTGATGATGAGAATGGTGCCTGAGTTTCGGAAGGAAACTGAGATCTGAAGGCCCCACAACTGATTAGGGCTTTCCAGCTGAAAACCCCCCTTTTACGGCTGCACACGTGTCCCTGCAATGATCTATACCATATGCTAGATAACTGATGAATGAATGAAGAACAAGTGGTGAACCTATATGGCTTAACCCTGAATAAGACTAGGATAGATGTTTCACTGCCGAAATCCCGTTAGCTGAAGACTCCGTCTCCAACCCCAACTGCTGTGCGGCACGCTGCGCTGCTATCCAAGAGCTCCCAAAAATAATCATAATCAAAAGTGAAGTCTCCTTTTGCTTTATCCTTTATTTATAATGTTCAACTGCGAAAACCCTAATCTTTGACCTAATTAGGTCACTTTATCTTCTAATTTGACGTTGACTTGCATGCATGCGGATGGAGACTTAAAGAGTGCATGCATAATTAAATAATGTTGGGATGACATGCACGAAGGTGGCCTTTGGCCCCAGTGGCCCTTCTTGACCTAATGATGATGCCCTAGATCTTCTATGGATGGCATCAGTCCTTAGCTGATCCCCTAGCTGTCAGTAACCGCTCGAACCCACAGGAATCACATAGGTTAGCGGTTTTGGGCCTCAAGGCCTAATTGGAAGGGGACATTACAATCCTCCCCGCTTGAGATTGCTTGTCCTCAAGCAACTTCAAACTGGGATGCTGCAATACCTGTTCACCTTCCCAGGTGGCATCCTCTGGCGGTAGCTCCTTCCATTGAACCAAGTATTCTCTGATTATCCTGTTCTTGAACTTCCTCTCTCTAGTCTGTATGATCCGTTCGGGAATCAGTATCAGCAGTCCCTCATCATCTAAAGGAGGCAATTCGGTGGATGGAGCAATGTGTTGCCCAAGGGTCTTCTTCAGATTAGATACATGGAACACATTGTGAATTTTGCTTTCCGATGGAAGTTCTAGTTCATATGCCACCTCTCCCACTTTCCTGATTATTCTGTATGGTCCATAGAAGCGGGGTTTTAACTTCTCTGCTCCTTTCTTCTTAAGTGAGGACTGTCTGTAAGGCTGGAGCCTTAAGTACACTAAATCCCCTACCTCAAAGCTCCGCTCAATCCTGTCTGTCGACATACAACTTCTGTTGATTCTGGGTTGTTTGTAAATTCTCCTTCAATATTTTCAGAATGTCCTGACTGTCCTGTATCTAATCCTTAGCCTTAGGAGCCCTACTATCTCCAAATGCCAAATCTGCATAGTCCAAAGCCTCGTAACCATATAATGCCTTAAAAGGAGTCATCCTAATAGACATGTGATAGGTAGTATTGTAGCAATACTCTCCTAGGTGTAGCCATTTGATCCAGGTTCGTTGCTGCCCTGCTACATAGTTCCTTAAATACCCTTCAATCCACTTGTTGACTATTTCTGTTTGCCCGTCACTCTGGGGATGATAACTCGTACTAGTAGCCAGTTCGGTCCCCACCAATCTGAACAGCTCCTGTCAGAAGGCACCCGTGAATCTGCTATCTCAATCATTGACAATGGTCTTAGGTAACCCGTGTAACCTGAAGACCTCCCTGAAGAATAACTCAGCTACTTGAGCTGCCGAGTAGTCTGATGATATCAAGAAGAAATGTGCAAACTTGGTCAGTCTTCCAACTACTACATATAAACAATCTCGCCCTTGGACCTTGGGCAAGCCTGAAATAAAGTCCATGGAGATGCTCTCCCACTTCTGTTCTAGAATTGGCAGTGGCTGGAGTAACGCTGCTGGATGGGTGTTCTCAATCTTGTTCTGCTGACAGATGCGACATTCCCGGACATGCTGCATAATCTCCTCCTTGAGGCCCTTCCATGAGAACCTCTCTCTGATCTACCTGTAGGTCTTTAAGAAACCTTGATGCCCTGATAAAGGAGAATCGTGGGTTGCCTGAATGATCTTTTTCCTCAATGTGGATTCTGGAACGAGGTATATCCTGTCTTTGTAATAGATGATATCATCCACAATCCTGTACCTGTCATCCTGAATTTGCCCGTCCAATAATTCGCAAGCGAATTTATTTTTGGAGTATTCCACTAAGAGAAGTGCCCTCCAATCCGTGGATATACTAGTGAGAGATAATGGGGCTGGACGCCTGGATAATGCATCAGCTACTACATTAGTCTTACCTTTCACATATTCGATCTCGAAATCATAGGCTTGTATCTTGCTGACCCATTTCTGCTGTCGCTCATTCAGTTCCTTCTGCTCCAGGAAATACTTGAGGTTGTTATGATCGGTTTTGATTTTGAACTTACTGCCCACCAGGTACTATCTGAATTTTGTGAGAGCATGCAAGATGGCCAGCATCTCCTTGTCATATATGGAGTAATGGCGCTCGTAGTTCTTCAGTTTACGGCTCTCAAATGCAATAGGGTGATGATTCTGCATCAACACTGCTCCTAACCCTTCCCCTGAGGCATCACATTCTACCACAAAAGGTTGTGAGAAGTTTGGTAATGCTAGAACTGGACAAGAACTCATAATAACCTTCATCTCCTCGAAAGTTTTCTGTGCTAAGTCTGTCCAAATGAACGCTCCTTTCTTGGTGAGATCTGTGAGGGGTGCTACAAATTGGGAGAATCCCTTAACGTACCGACGGTAATAAGTGCACAGACCTAGGAACCCTCTCAACTTTGTAACTGTTTTTGGCGCAGGCCAATCTCTGATAGCTCGGATTTTCTTCATGTCAACCTGTACTCCTTCTGCATTGATTACGTGTCCTAAGTACAGCATTTCCTTCATGCCAAACTCACACTTGGACATTTTTGCATATAGCGAATGCTCTTCTAAAATACTCAATGTTTCGTCCAGGTGTTTCAGATGTTCTTCCCAGGTTTTGCTGTAAATCAGGATGTCATCAAAGAATACAAGCAAAAACTTACGTAGCTGTGCTCTGAAGGTGTCGTTCATGCATGACTGGAAAGTGGTCGGAGCATTGGTAAGTCCGAAGGGCATGACCAAAAACTCATAGTGACCATAATGACAGCGGAAAGTTGTTTTGGAGTTGTCCTGGTCCCTTACCCTGATCTGATGGTACCCCGAGCGAAGATCGATCTTGGAGAAGTATTGAGCTCCCCGAAGCTCATCCATGAATTCGTCAATTCTGGGAATTGGATAACTGTTCTTAATGGTCTTTTTGTTAAGTGCTCGATAATCGATGCACATTCGCAGTGTACCATCCTTCTTCTTAACCAGTACTACTGAAGATGCAAATGGGCTAGAACTGGGCCGAATATATCCAAGCTCCAGTAATTCTTTAATGGTTTTCTCAATCTCATCCTTGTACCTTTTGGGATGCCGGTAAGGAGTGGTGATGACCGCTTGTGTTCCCTCCTCTAGCTCGATGATGTGTTCAAAACCTCAGTCTGGTGGTCTACCTGATGGAAGGTCCCGAAAAACCTTTTCATGTTTCTGTAGCAAGGCTTGAATGTCACTTGGGTGTTGTGTGTTGGTCTCTAGGGGTTTCCTGAAGGTGACCAAACATTTTGCAGCCCATTCTATATCATCCTGTCGGAGCACTGCCTCCATTCTCTGTGATGAGACCGGTTTTGGGGGATAAGTGTTCATGCCCCTCAAAACTACCATTTTGCCATCTGGCCCTTGGAACTCCATTTCCATTGCCCTGTAGTGTGTAGTGTATTTCCCTATAGAATAAAGCCACTGAACACCCAATACCATATGAGTATCTGCTACATCCACTACATAGAAAGAGTCTGTCATCTGATAGTTACCTAAGGCAACATTCAGTTTTGGGATCCAGTAGTTGCACTCCATGCTGGAGTTCCCGGCTACTGCTACAGTGAATCCTTCGAACTTCTCGGTCTGAATACCTCTCTTGGCTACCCAAGCAGAGTCAATGAAATTGTGGGTGGCTCCCCCATCAATCAATACTCCTACTCTGTGACCCTGTACTACTCCCCTGACCCTGAGAGTATGGAATCTTGGTACTCCAGATAATGTAGCAATGACTCCCTCTAGTGTATCACCCTGGTGTGAATCCTCTTCTGTGGCCTCCTGCTCATCGTCGTCCTCATCACTGTCTGAGTACACCTCAATGTAGTGAGCCTTCGCCTTCCCTGCACACCTCTGTCCTGGTACCCATGGTTCCTGACAGGTGAAGCATAGCTTCTTCCTTCTCAAGTCTTTCCTAGTGTCCTCATCTAGCCCAGTTTTCTTGGGCCCGTCCTGTTGGAAAGGTTTCCTGTCCTTGTCCCTAACAAGAAAATTGGTTTTCAGTGGGAATTTGTTTTTGGGGACTGAATCCTGAAGATCTCTTGCTCTGCTAATGGCATCCTGCAGAGTGATGGGTTTGTAGGCTTTCACCCATCCCCGTAGTGGCTCTGTGAGGGCCTCAGTGAATAACATGGTCAATCTGCTTTCTAACACATCTGTTACCATAACGGCTAGCCTATGAAAATCTAAAATGAAAGCTTCTGCACTACCGGTTTGCTTGAGTTGAGCCAACTCCCTGAAATGTATCTCTGGATCTTTCCTGTCAAACCTCTCTATGAGCTTCTGAGTGAACTCACCGTAGGAATGTATGGTGTTGTGACCCAATGTCACCAATCCGTGGTACCACCATTCGTGAGCTTCTCCGTCTAGGTGAAGCGTAGCCAATTTAATGGCGTCTGTCTCTGTCATGAGGTTGAGTTGGAAATAGGTATCCAACTTCTGAACCCATATCCTCGCTGATCCTCATCGAGTCCCATCAAAGTTTGGGATGGTCAACCTGCCCAAGGTCTTCTGCAACTCATAGTTGTGATTGAAACCCTTGTTGAAATTCCTGGGCCTGTTCCTGCTCTTCATGTTGCAAAAATCTGAAAAAGACATGGCAACATGAAACTCATCCCCTAAGTCTCTATACTCCTGTAGATAAGCCCCAAAAGGCTCGCTAGGTTCTACCTGCATGACCGGGCCCCCTACTGTGTCTGCCAAGAAGTGACGCATGGTAGGCCTAATAGAAGGTCTGATGTATATATGCGGAGTATTCTAAATGTTAGTGTACGCTACCTTTCCACTGCTGCTTGTAGATCCCCGATCTACTGGTGAGGGAGGTGTACTGTTGAGACCTGTTTTTGGTTTCGCTGATAATCTATTGATTGCATTGAGGACATCTTTTTGTCCTTTGGCTAAGTCTTGCAATGCAGAGACCAAGCTGCGAAACTCCATTCGATCCTCTTCTTCTCCCGTTCCTTTTCCCCTATCCGAATGTATACCTGTTTGTTCCATGTCTAAGTTGGTATCTTCTAGTTGGGTGTCTTCAAATTCTTCTGTGTATCTACTCTTCCTCCTCCTATAGGTTACAAAAGGATCTCCTTCTGTATTCATCTACTTTTCATTTCCTAAGCCCACAGCTGGCCAAGAAAACAGCTCTGATACCACTGAAATATCCCAAATCCCGATATTTTCTATTTCTAAGCAAAAAGGTTGATACAACTGGGCATGCAAACTGCCATGCAAAAATCCCTATTTTATAGGAAAAATTAGGGTTAGGGTTTGTGAGATAGAATGAACACTTACCACTGATAAGCCGGTGAAACTGCTTCGGATAAAGTATGCAAGCCCCGAGAACTGGATCGAAGATGGGCAAACCTCTTCTGCTCACAGTGAACCCCCAACAGCAAGAACCCCAGTCAGAAAAGGGTGACGCTATCAGTGAAGGAGGTGTCCGATGAAGCTGCCAATTTGCAGGACTGGTAGCCTTCCCGTGCCGGAGAGAATGTCTAATACAAGAGTGATTTTTGAGTCCCCTAGGCAGGATAGCGACTTGCTTCTCAGAGACAGCTGCTCACACCTCTGGAATCCTGAAACTACTGATAATTGTTCTGGATGAGCACGGATGGATCTGATAATCATCGGGTACCGGAGTATGATGTTGATGATGAGAATGGTGCCTAAGTTTCGGAAGGAAACTGAGATCTGAAGGCCCCATAGCTGATTAGGGCTTTTCGGCTGAAAACCCCCCTTTTACGGCTGCACACATGTCCCTGCAACGATCTATACCATATGCTAGATAATTGATGAATGAATGAAGAACAAGTGGTGAACCTGTATGGCTTACCCTGAATAAGACTAGGACAGATGTTTCACTGCCGAAATCCTGTTGGCTGAAGACTCCGTCTCCAACCCCAACTGCTGTGCGGCACGCTGCGCTGCTATCCAAGAGCTCCCAAAAATAATCATAATCAAAAGTGAAGTCTCCTTTTGCTTTATCCTTTATTTATAATGTTCAACTGCGAAAACCCTAATCTTTGACCTAATTAGGTCACTTTATCTTCTAATTTGACGTTGACTTGCATGCATGCGGATGGAGACTTAAAGAGTGCATGCATCATTAAATAATGTTGGGATGACATGCACGAAGGTGGCCTTTGGCCCCAGTGGCCCTTCTTGACCTAATGATGATGCCCTAGATCTTCTATGGATGGCATCAGTCCTTAGCTGATCCCCTAGCTGTCAGTAACCGCTCGAACCCACAGGAATCACATAGGTTAGCGGTTTTGGGCCTCAAGGCCTAATTGGAAGGGGACATTACAGATGCCATCCAGGTGATAAAAGCTCAAAGTGCTCCAACAAATGAATGCCATATGTCACCATAGATGTGCTAGAATGGAGGGCACTCTATGGGAAATCACCAACAACACATTCATAAGCATGAAGAACATCAAATGAGAAAGAGCGATAGGCAAGAAAGGCCTCCACTTGAAAATGGCATCCAAGTGATAAAAAGCATGAGCATCCTGACAAATGAATGTCATATGTCACCCTACATGTGCTAGAATGGGGAGTGCTTTATGGGAAATCACCAATAATACATCCATAAGCATGAAAAACACAAATGAGCAACAACACTAGGAAAGGAAGGCCTCCATTTGTCACCAGATCATCCATATAATCCAACTGAGGGTGTTCTATCATGAACCATCCATGTCATCAAATCAATGCAAATGAGCTATAGCACTGTCATGGAAGACGCTCCAATTGCCATCATATCACTCAAATATGCCAAGCACTCCATGGGATCTAGATGCCATAAGAAACACAAAGCACTAGGACGTTGCTCAAGAAAGTGATCCATGTGACATATACTAGTGCAAAATTATCCATACAAGAGCACATCCATAGCCAAACATCATGAGAAGACACATCCCATAGCTACTAGCCTAAATATATCATGAAAACCCATATGTTAGGGCATCATCGACATTAAGACATCATCACAACATGAAGCAAAAATCTAGCATCAAGGATCCTAGACTAGCCATAGCTCCATCAACATGTAACCCTTATTGAATGTGTGACGAAAAACACATGTGGACACCCATCAAAATGGGGGGTAACAACCTTCAAAGTCTAAAACTCATCAAACTCTAACCTAAATTGCACAAACCCAATGATGAGTCATGACTCATCAAGATCATCATCATAGGCAAAATCCCAAGAATGTTCTTTATGTTGCCATTCAATCCCTTGCTTCTTGTGATGAAGTCCTAAAGCACAAGCAAGAATTTGGTGGAACTAAGGGGAAGGCCATTGTCACCTCACCAACTCTCTTCTTCACTAGAAGCTAGTTGTCCTCCAACACAAGGGGGGCTTCCCAAGGAATAGGATCACTAAAGATATATCATAAAAGCTCAAGGTAAAAAAAAGTCAACTCTAACAAAACATAGTTTTAAATAGCAGATTATAAAAGGATGGGTGATGGGAGGATGAAGACTAGTGTTAAGTTCATTGGGCATATCGATTCATAGGGAAAAAAGCATGTGAGGATTATCCTTGTTTAAAGCATGAAGTTAGTAACCGAATCATGGATTTACAACCATAAAGTTTTACTACTTATCATGGTAAATTTCACTAGTGATGTAACCAAATCGGTGAGACACCTAGATTTTATATGTGAGAGGGAAACCACCATATAAGATTATATATTCCAAGCATTTTCTAATGAAGAAATGATACTCAAGAAATACATTTAAGCATAGATGGGAAGAGATAATTGGAGCATCAATCACAAAAAGCAACTTCAAATACAAAAATAGGATTGATTACCAAATCTTTGTAGTCATTCACACATAAACCTCCATCAAGCAAATCAGCCATGACAAATCAACAACAATGTTCCAATGCCAACACCAAATGTCCCATTACCACCATTCAACTATTACTAGTTTCTCTCGAAACCATTCCCCCTTTACAAATGGAGAGAGCAAACCCTAAAATAGGTTAAGCACTATCTCAATAATAATAGAAAATTTCATTTGTTTTCCTAAATCCACTAGGTACTCAACAACTTATCTACTAATAGTATAAACTGCCATAAAGTGGTTTAAATCCACTTTTCCACCAAGGAAAACAAATAAAATAATGCTAGCTCCTAACCAACTCTCAACTCTCAGGACAAGTCAAACAATAATAAAGTTGTGAGGTGGTTAGCGAAGCATATCCTCTAAGGAGATTGACCATGTCAACAAGCTTCGACAATCTCCTAAGTACATGAACACGTATACAATGGGCTGTCAAGAAAAATCACTTTATGAAGTGATGAATTGGCTCACTTGAAAATAGTCACATGTGCCAAGAGATATAAGGAGGCGACCCCATAAAACAATACACATGAATCTTCCATGTAATGACTAGAGCCAATGAAAAAATATGATAGGCTCCATGGACAAAATGGCCTCAATAAATGACAAATGATAGCATGGCCACAAGAACAAAACCCAACTCCTTGCCACACAAGTAAACCCAACTCCTTGCCACACAAGTAAAACGACAAAATCAAATAAATAAATGTGTACACATAGCCAAGTCATGGCCATGGGGACGACCTCATCTACACAATTGATCAATGTAAAAATGTTGGCTTTATATGATGTAATTAGCACAACCACTTAAC
>LPNX011027162.1:35785-107230 GCA_001517045.1 Pseudotsuga menziesii | reverse complement strand
TATAATTGTTTATTTCAAATTTAGAACGACTGCCATAAAATAAATTTTGACAATACACTTGTCTCATCTTCATGCAATCTAAGAAGAGGACCCTTCCTCATCCACCCCAAATTGTAAATATAAATACCTATCAATGTAATTAAAGTGTCATTCATGAACCGATGGCATCTTACAACTCCATGTGATATTATCGAAGTGTTGTGCATGAGCCATCCAACCCACAGCTAGTCATGACTCATAATAGGTTGTACGGCTTCAATAGTACGAGGGGCCATGTAATAAGATGACTCCATGGTTATGCAGCTTTATATGACCCAATAATTATTGACCTCTTCATCCCACATCGAAACTCCAAAGGTGCAAACCGATGAGACAAAAATGAGACAACCCACGTCCAACTGTGCCATCGCATAGGTCAAAGGTGACAGACCCATCACATAATAAAATATAAAACAAGGCTCAACTTAGTTGCAATTCATGGGCCCACAAGAGTTTTCAACCTATCCATATATATCTTATAGATTTCAAAGGCCCAATTAAATAAAAGCAAATATGTTCATAATTAAATAAAATTAAATATGTGACATCACAAAGATTGTCATGAAGAGGACGGCCCATGTGTGACTTCGAATAATAGATGGATCACTCAAAGCTTCATCATCATAAAGGTTGTCATGAAGAGGACGACTCATGTGTGACTTCATGCGAAATGGCCCCATCAAATGAACTAATTTAATACCTCCACATGTGTGCCCACCATCCACCATAGTACAATACAATAAAGATGTGATTAAATGTATATTGTTATACAAGGGGTAGCCCTGCACCATTATAATTTAATATCTGCCAAAGCTTCACAATAAGCCACCCCAAGTGATATAGGTTCCCACCGTAACCCAAGTTCCAAGTTTAGTCATGTAGTGACTAGAACAATATAATAATAATAAAAAACATATGGAACACTCCTTTTAATAATACCCTTGTGTCATATCACAACAATTAATTATTGGGGAGCTAGCCAATAAGAATCATGTCTCATCTCACATCATCAACCAACTCCTTTAAAAGGGCATCGAATCATGCGTAAGGAGTAATATTATATGAGCGATATATTGTGATGCAAAATATAAGCGGCATAAAGCAGCAAGCATCATCATCAAACATATATGTTGTGTTTCAAATCCGTTTCAGAATGACTATCCCCAAGAATAAGTCAAATTAGAGAAATCAAAGGATAAATATATAAATAATGGATAATATGAGAGATGATATTATAATGATAGTGTTGTCCAAATATATAGGTTTACATGGTGACTATTCATTAAAGAATATGTCTCTTAGTTAACTTAAGTATTAATGTTTATTATATTATTTATTTATTAATAATAATATTTTAACTAAATATTAATATTTATTTTATTATTTATTTATTAGTAATAATATTTAATATTACATTTGTTACAATATCTATGATATGCCAACCCATCAACCAAAGATATGCAGCCAGTAAGAGAGAAACAAGTCATGACAAGAGAAACAAGTCATGACAATCCATTTCAAAAGAATGTGGAACACCCTCCTATCCACAATACTCAAACAAGCCAATGGAAGTACCATCTTCATGAAACTATCATCCTGCAAATCCTTGAAATGTGTGGTGAAAACCACACATGTGACCCCATACAATATGTGGGATAACACTCTGGATCAGCCTCTGCGTCTACAGAACTCCCTTTTTTAGAGACCACCCCTGAAGATCATACACCTAATTTGCCCACCTCCACTGGGTTAAGTATACCTAGTCAGTTACAACCGCAAGTTGCTAGGCAAGGATTATTTCAGTTCCAAATAGTCCAAATGCAAGCAACAAGAAGTGAAATGAAGAAAGAAAATGTGGGGGTCTTTTATGACGGTAACTTTAGAGGTTTAAAGAGCTTTAGTGTTTTGAATGAAATATTTTAACGTCCGCAAGGCTAAGAATAGCCTATGGGACAGACCAACTCGCACGCTGTTTTCTGCAATTCAATCTTTTGTCTGTTCAACTTGATGATGAGCGCCACCAATTTTTCCACAGTCTCTTCGTTAAATAAATCATCCCAAGATTTATCCGCTAAGACATTTGCGTACCTGTCCCTATTATCCTTAAAGGCTTCACACTCTAAAATGAAGTGTTTTTCTGTCTCCACCTTACCAGCGGTACAAAAAATACACACTCTTTCTGACCAAGCTCTTTTGGCCTTTTCCAGCGCCCAGTCTCACAACGGAGTTGATGGGAATTAGTTCTTAATTGAGCAATGAGAATTTTGGCTTTCCAAGGTATATTGGCCCCTATGTACGCCTTTTGATGCTGATCGTAGGTGGGGTTAAACTCTTCAATATAATACTTTCTCTTTCTCCCTAGCTCTTTATCTCAAGTTCGCTTGTGGAACTTATTGATAACAAAAGCCTTTATTTCTTTACTATTCGTATGGCACGTGCTCAAGCACATATCCCACTTGCTAAGCCACTTAATATTTTGCCGCATCCAAGTCTTCTTTCTTTTGCACAATATGTCATTGAAGACAACCTTAGGCCATCTACCTTCTTCCATTTGCTCAACTCTTTATAGATATCTTATGAGTCTCACCATAGTGATTGCTTCAATAGAAGTCACCCCCATTTCACTTAGCATGATTTCGTATGGCACTGAACTCTTAATTTTGAACTTGCTTGTGATCATGTGTTTTTGAATCTTTTCTATTTGCTTCCACTGTAAGTCAGAGGTACTGCTGGCCCAAACTTCACAACCATAGAGAACAACCGGGATCACTAAGAGACCAAAAAGGGTTTGCATAGTTTTCCAGTCCCATAACTCTGCCTCTCTGCACCTATTTTGGAAAGCATAAAACGCTTTCCAACCTCCCAGAGTTCTTTTTTCCTGCAGCCTTCCCAACTCAAACTTTTGTTGAAGTCGATTCCGAGATACTTGTAATCATCCACTACTTCAAGGGTATTGTCTTCGAAGTAAAACTTATGTTGTTTATGTTTTATGTAGTTTTTTGGGCGGAGGGTTGGGGATTGTGCTTGGACCCCATCATAGGACCTACATGTCCGTCTCATAGATTTGGCGTAGCCAGTCAGATCTGACTCAGCCAAATCAGACCAAGTCAACTGCTGACTTGATCTTTGTGGCCAACTCGGCTCATTTCCGGTGAAGATGAATCAAATCAGAATCGGCCAATTCTGACTAGATTAGTGGTATCCTTCATGGGTTTATGATTTTATATTAACCAAGTAACCTGTTCAGAGAGTGATCTAGGTTTCTAACATCATAAGTAAGGGATCATGCCAAATCTCAAAATACACCTTGAAGTTGGATCAGCGAATGTGAAAATGTCATTTCAATGTAAAACATGTTGTATTCTTTAGTAGGGAGAGGGTGATATTTTTGCAAGCTATCTGCCAGGACTAGACTTGTTTCCCGTGGCAATTTGATTCTGGTTCAATTTGGATTATTCAAAAATAGATTGATGCAGAGACATTTCTATAAATTGCAGAGGAATTAAAAATAGCAGATGGATGATAAAAGAGCTTTGAGGTTGCTGTTTACTTACATGAAATGTGCTCAATTACTCGAGGCCATAACAAAAACAGAAATCAGTTATGACAAATTGAAATTAATGGAATTGCCTGTGACCTCAATGGGGTTGTTGGTTCATTGGAGAGGTCGATAGCTTGTTATGCCATACACCAGGGTTCCAATCTACATAAGGTCCCCCCCTCAACTCACAGAAGTGGGGTTAAAGCCACGTACAAGACCTACTCGATTTTGACAGAACAGCTACCCCGTGTTGTGGCATCTAAGCCAATCGTAAGTATTTCCCATTATCGGTGGCAGCTGAGCCTGCAAAGTGGGGCCATTGGTAATTCTTCATATCTAATCATGAAGCATCGCTTATCGTTTAAATAAATCTATCAATAAATATCCAGTCATAAATGTCACACATTCATCTTATTTGGCTGATATTCTATCGAACATCTGTCAATGTGAACCACGCATATTGTATTCTCTTATTTGGCTGCTATTCTATCAAACATCTGTCAATGTAAACTAAACATATTTTATTGCAAACTAAACATATTTTATTGCAGCTAAATGGCAGTTTAAGGTGATTTTTTACTATATTTCTTCCCATTGAAAGTCTGCGGCACAGACCTATTATCATTCGGAATGTCAAGTGGAACCCTCTGGCTTTCTGTTTGGTTTACTTGTGGAGCAATCCCTGGGTTGGGACATCCAAATCCTAACCATGAACCCTAAACCCTCAACTTAACTTAGAAGTTGAAATCAACAATGGCTCTGAGATCTAACGGCATCACGCGATAAAAGTATGGTTATAGCAATTGACCGTTTCAGTTTTCTAGCAACACCTTTTTTCTTAAGGTCTTAAAACTACAATGTCTATAAATATAGGTCAATGTCATTCCATTCTCGATTCAACATTAACCATGTAACAAGCTTCGGCAAGTAGGAATTCACCTGATTCGCAGGCCAGAATATCTTTCAACTTCGATCTCATTAGTCGACTGAGGTTTTGAAGGATTGCTGGGATTTCTAGGAGCTGCAGGCAGGTTCATCTTTGGTGCGTCTGGAAGAGAATCCTTGACAACATCTTTGAAGGCTGCCATTCCCAGAGGCTTTCCGAGCTTCGGTCTATCTTCATCCGAAAAATAGCCTGTGACTAGATAAATAACCGTAATGAATGAGGGGAACGAGGGTGAGAAGAATTAAAATATCAGCATTGAAAAAGATAAGTACCTGGTGATGGAGAAGCAGGGGGTGTTTCACGTACTTGATCCTCCTCCTCCCGGTGGTGTTGAAGGGAGAGAAGCAGCTCCAAATCGCCTTCGTGACTGTCCATGGCTACCTCTTCTCTGTCTGTGTTTGTGCGTTTCAATCGAATGCAGACGCAAGGAGCGACAGTTGGAGAGATATTTTGAAGAAATGGCGCCAGATTCGAATACCTAGATCAAAATCCAAAATTATATTAATTTATATTTTCTTGTGTATTAGGTGCTTAGGGTATCTTTGATATTCTCTTGTTCTGTTTTTGTTTATGAAGTATATGTAGGCTTTGTACTGATATTGTCACTTGGTTTTTGCTGACCCTTGGGGTATTACAGTGCTGACTGGAGATGTAAAAGGTTCTTTTGATTCAATTGAATACCAAGAAACTATTTTTTTGGACTTACAAAAAAAAATTCACATGGCATATAAATTTCAATATACCGTGATTCTCCTTAAGTCAAGGGAGGTTAAATTTTTTACGATCAAATTTTTAGTATTACAAATATTTTTTAAGTGCAAAAGGTTAAGGAAATGTTTGTACTTTATATATTTGATTTTTACAGATGTATGATAAATACGAAATTAAGATTATCTATATTAATGATAAAATTATGTTAAATAAAATCATAAAAGATGAATGTTATAGGGAATATTAAACAAGTGCTACCTAATAGCTAGTCTTTTTAGCTTAGTTTAAGGACAATTAAATTGCATTCCATGATATTGAAGACAATATAATTGGACACTGTGGATATCATTTATTTAGTTTAGAAATAATCAAATTGCATGTGCATTTCAAAAGAGTATAGATAATATAATATAAATAACTTTGTTCATAGAGTTTAGTTTGGCGATAGTTAAATTGCTACCTATGTATTTTTATTTATGTATTTTTATTTTGAGTTATGTAGTTCAGTGTCTAAATATTTTCAATCATAATTACTTTTATTTTGAACATCAAAAATTTTAACATGTTATGTTTCAATAATTATAAATGACAATATTTTGTTGTGTCATTTATCTAGTTTTCAACCTCAATTTGCAAATCATGTCATGTCCCCATCCCAATGAGACTACTAGTTGACAATGTTTCACCCACCTACTAGTTCCCTAAGTAGGGGAGGAGAATTAAATCTTGCAATAAGGGAGCTATGGGACTCAAGAGAACCTTAGCTTGTCGTTTACACATTAAATTGGGTCATACAAATAATAAATATGGAGAAAATAAAGTGCCATTATTTCATAAGGACATTTGGAGGTTCATGGAGACCATGGGTGGCTAGATTCTTCCTTACACATGTCATGACTTGACCCCAAATTCGAAATTATGAGTAATGGAACGTTCTTGGAAGGTGAAGAGGTGTCAAGTAACATATCATGGGCCCAAGAATTTGAATGGGTGAAGAGGAGTAACTCCCCATAGAAGAGGAAGAGGCTAGGAAGAAACTAGGTGCCACTTGGAGAGAGATTCCTTGCGTTTTATGACAAAAATGATGGAAGATTCTATGACAATTCAGACCTATGACAATATGGCATGTCAAGGCTAAAAATAGCCTCCAAGAGGGCGCACTCGGGGTTTGGTGGTAGCAATTCGGATTTGGAGGAAGATGAAGGGTCGAGGAGAAGGACAAGTGTCATGGAGGTTACTAAACATCAAGGATGAGTTGGAGGAAGCCTATGGGAGTGAATTCGACCTTGGAGGCCTTAGGGTTGTAAAAATATGTCATGAGGAATGAGAATGGCTTTTGATCATTTGAGAATTTGCCTTTGCCATTTTGGAAAGCACTAGCTTGTCCATTGCACAATGACTGCTCACTTACCTTGCTAGTGAGCCAATTTCAAGAGAGTGAGATTCTCATCCAAGTTGGTTGTGGGAGAGGCCACCCTGACCTCTCATTTGGAGCTTAATGGATTGTTTTTACTACAGATAGGAGGCCACTACTCTTCGTGACGTCCCCACTTCAATATTTCCTTATTTCTCCGTGATGACGCACTTGTGTGAATGGTGGTTGCGCCCCATTGAGTCCAGTTGATGCCCAAGCATGGGTGAATAATGTATGGCTCTGTAACATGTCTCCCATCTTCTCTGTAAGTCGAAATCAATAGAAATACATATGCAAATTGTCACGTCCCCGACCCTCCGACCGGCAAAGAGGACGCTACCGACATACTATCTATCCGAGCAACCAGCCCCATGAATATAATAATGGAAAATGAAATGCTTTGAATTAAAACATGCATACATTATTACCATACAGCGGAAGCAAAACCATACATTCAAGCATTTAGCATGTTCATCATTTTCATTAAACATCAAATACAATTGTAGAGATGAAATAGACAAGAATACTTGTCTTATGAAGAATTCATCCTGCAACCAGCTACGTCACTACAACGTTCCACCCAACCATAGGCCAATGTGCTCCTTAATCTATTAGCAACACTGCCACCTCCGAGCTGGGCATGATTCCCACAAGGGACAAGGAAACTAAGCAGGCTCACACATAGCAAAGGATACCACAAAATTCATCCAAGCCAACACAGTTGGGTTATCAGGCTATCCAGGAGCTAGGAAAATTTGACTATTAAGCTGGTGGGCTCACTGAAGAGCTAAGGACACCTGCACCAGAACTAGCCTGACTTCTAGGACACCCACACACGCCCAACACAAGGAATCAATCCCTTCTCTGCTGCACAGTCCATCGGGCCCCGACTTCCCATCCAGTGTTATTCAGGGGGTGTGGAGAAGAAAGCCAACCCTCTAGCTCTGTCTATGAGGCTCCCAAACAAACTAGTTTTATAAAGCATACCAAGCCTTCATTTCCACTCCAAAATCGTCCAAAGACCAACCACTGCATACACACAGCAAAATTGAACAATTCTCAACCCTGGGGAAGAAAAAGGGAAACATCACTACAGCCAAAATGGTGATACCCAACTCAGACCGAGCAAGACAATCCCAGAGTTGTTCTTGGCCCTAACATGGCCAAAACAACTCAGCAACAACCCACACTCGTGGGGAAAACAACAACCACGATTCCTCCACTGAAAACAATGGGAGAGACACAGCCTGATTAGGAAGGGAATCAGACGTAATAGGCTCTCAGCGTGGAGATGGATTCGTATACACAAACCCACAAAACCTGCAAAGTGACTTCACACAACAAAATCCAAAAACGAGATTTACACACGGGAAAATCGTGAACGTAAGGCAACTCTCCCAGTTCTCTGCATGAGAAAAATCCCAAAACCTGTGCGTGAGGAGAGAAAACAGTCGTCTTTGCGTGAGAATGGAAAAATGGAAGAATGGGGTCTCTTCTTCTCCTCCCCACATGAAGAGGAATGGATCCCTAGTGGAGTGTGCGTGTGGGAAAGGACTGACAGTCCTGCCACACACCATTGTCCATGCAATAACTGCCCTAACTAACATCAGAGGATTTAATTTGGTAGTTGAATGAGACAAGGAAAGATGAGTAAGACAAAAAAGGTGGGTGACAGCTAAATGGGTTCATCAATTGACACTTGGATTTTCCTTATTGGCCCTAAAGGTTAAATAATCCCCCCCCCTTATCCTTAGGAAAATCATGCCCTTTTCATTATGGTTGCATTGACATAGCGGGTTGTGGGTCTTTTAATTAAAATGCATGTTTACATGATGCCAAAATTAATATGTGTCAGATAGCGCGATATACCATCAGCAACGATTTTAATCGCCGGAACATAAAACTATTTAATCGATGGTGGGGATTTTTCCTTTAGCTCCACACCACGATTAATTACAATATATACGTGATATACATTTTAATGCAAACAGGGTCAAAACCGGGGTGTTACACAAATGTCCACATTTCCAAGCTTTGTTGTGACTAGTTTCCATGTGTTGATTTCCCATTTCAATGGAGTTTTATATCTGATGTATGTTGCGACTCGAATCTGATGTTATATGTTGTTAGTGAGCTATTACTATGATGTTAATGGTCCATATTCATTATGCTCTGTTTTCAACCATTATATACACAATTTGTCAGTCAAAGTTGAGCTTTTACATCTCATTTCCCTTAAGCAAATATCACTAAATTTATGCATTTTAATATAAATTCTGAGTCAGTGAGTTGTCTTAGGTTGTGGGGTGAATATAGAACCTACAACAACTTACAAAATGAAAATTGGATTTACAGAAACCACATAGCATTAGAAACAATAAACTAGTTAATTTTAACTAACTCAAGAGCAAGGGTGAGTAAATGAAGATGAATTTTGACTCTGTATTTTATGAAACCTGCAACTACTATTTATCATAGGTTTACCAGTATATCCTAAACATCAACAATCTCATATATAATTATGATAACCACTATATCAATATTGGTGCATTAAACTTACAAAAGGCTCATTTAATGAGCAATGGAAGACCTCTTCCATGAAAAAATGGCATTTTGACTTTCTAGAGCATAAGGCTTGATGTATATCAGATGTCAAAATATGAAGAAGGATCTGAGAAGCTCATAAAGGACTTGGAGGAGATGATCTCCCTCAATGGTGCCTAGAATTGAAGAATAATGTATTGGAACCAACACCCAGCACCAATCTGACAATCTTGAGAGCATAAGTGAAGTATCTTTCACTGGAGCTTGAATTCCATGTTTGGATGATTGATATCAAAGATCAAACTTAGTCTTCAATGTCTTCTCCTTGGCTCTCTACGAATTCACTGAAGAATGGAAGAGAAGAGAATGGAATAAGAGGCTTGGGGTGCATCACCCAAGGTGGTTGAGGCACATCACTTAGACTAAAAGCTTAGCTTCACTCAACAACAAAACATTAATGATCAAAACTATGAAATGGAGTTGGAAGCATTATTTTATATACTTGAGTGACTTATTAAGCAAGTCATACAACTGTTGAGCAAGTTACCCACTTGCAAACCCTAACCCCAATCCATTAATGTGCCCTCCTCGAGGAAAATAGCAAACATAGCCTTAAGATGTTGTTTCCCTGCTTGCATCACTCAACCCGAAGTGGAAATTCGCCCCCCTCAAGCAAAAGTTGCCCTCTTTATGACTGATGATGTTTCCTTGCTTGCATCCTTTCACCAAAATGGAAATTGTGCCCTCCTTGACCAAAAATTTCCTTCAATCTGACTGAGTGCTTTTCATGTACTTTCCTTCTTTTAAAATTGCCTTGCTTTTGACATTTTCCATATTTTTTATGACAGATTGTTTTTGTTGCAATTTATATCTTTTTGGCTTGAGTTATTTTTAGCATCTTCTTGGTTTGCTTTAGGCTGCCATTTCTTAATGCCAACTCATGGTACACTTGGACCCATGTGCCCTCCTTGTCACCCAGGACAATTACAACTCATTTCCACATTACTTATTTTTCATAATAATTAATTACATACAAAATAAAAAATAGGAATTTTAATTTATTACATGCCTCCATAGTATTAATTAATTAAAAATTCCTAGGCATAATTAATTTAATTCACAGCTTAACCCCTAGGCAATTGACAAGGTAAACACTTCCAATGTCCTTAAAGGAAGGGACATTATAGTCCTCCCCTCCCAAGTCTGCTTGTCCTTAAGAAGAAGCAATCCAAGGTGCTGCAAAATTTGTTCATCCTCCCAAGTGGCATCTTCATTGTGCAACCCTTTCCACTACACTAGCCTGATTATAGTCATTTCCCTAATGACTAACCCTTCTTCCACAAATTTTCAACCTGTTAAGAAAACTGAGTAGAATGCCTGGATCCCATTGTCTCCTCTGTAAGGATCCAAATATTCCTCCCCTTTTGGAAATCTGTCATTCCAAGAAATGCCAAGGTCCTAATGTCTCAACTGCATCCTCCCAAACATTAGCAACAACAAAAAAATTCATCATCACAGAAAATGAAAGCGAGGATGTGAAAATCATACCACCACACTGAAAATCGAAAAACCCCAATGCAACATTGAATATTTGTGAGAATTCCCCAGCCAACATAAAATTTCTTATGTGTGCTATGCACACCAGCACATAAGCTCACAATTTTCTTGTTGCAATGGCATTGGTGTGAATCCCATGTCCCAAGACAATTATAGGAATCATCCAACAACCATAGATGCCTATGTTGCTCACAGAAGATGTAACGCCCTGGTTTTGACCCCAATTGCATTAAATTGTAAATGATGTAAATAGTGTTATTAAATCATGGTGTGGAGCTCAAGGCCAAGTCCCCACCATGGATTTAGCATTTTATGTTCGGAAATTAAAAATCGATGCCGATGGTTCACGTGCTAGCAAGGCACAATATAATTTTGGACATCATGTAAATATGTAATTAATAAAAAATACCTGCAACTAGCTATGTCAATGCAACAAAGAGACGGGGGCATGATTTCACAAGGAATAGGGAGGGAAAATATTCAAACCCTTGAGCCAATAAGGTAAAGCCAAATTTCAATGGGAGAACCCATAAAGCTGTCAACTACCCATTTTGTCTTTTGTGCCCAATCGTTTATTTCTTCCAGAAATTGGTTAAGGTAGTTAATGCCCTGGGATGGAAGAGTATGGCAGTCAATTTTGAATTGGGGAAGCCACCCATTTTTGAAAATCGTGTTTTTGACTTATTGGGAAAGTAAATACCCATAAATGCATGCCCAATCCATTATTCACCCATGTGTTTTGCTTCCTCATGCAGTTGGAGATAGTTGGGGCATTCTCATCCCGTTTTTTTGCAATTTCCTCCACTTTCTCCATGGCTGGGATTTTGTTTTTGTATTGTTGAGTGAATGTGAAGCAGAGATTCACGATTTGGGGGTTTTAAGAGGTTGTTTTTCCTTTCCTCACACAACTGGAGATTGTTGTGTGTTTCCCTCACGATTTTCTGCATTTTCCTCATTGTTCTCCAAGCTGGGAACTCATTTTTGTAATTCCCAGTGGCTGGGAAGGGAGATGCACGATTTGGGTGTTTAGGGAGGTCGTTTTTGCTCTGAAAATGTCCATGAGCGTTTCCTAAAATCAAATTTTCTATCCCAGGGTGTTTTCCCCTTTCTCCATTTTCGGTTTTGGCTCCCAAGAACGTTTTGTTCATACCCGGCATTTGTATGTTGTTGTTCTGTAAATCCGTGTGTTGGTTTGAACTGGTTAGGAGTGGAAGAGGCCCATAATTGGCTTAATAAACTTAGTGAAGAGAGGAACCTCACAAACAGATCAAGAGGGGTCAGTTATCTTTCTATGCACACCCTGAAGAGCATTAGAACGGAAGGTATGTCCTAATGGACTATGTAGCAATGAAGGGAATACTTCCTTGTGTTGGGTGTGTAGATATTATGGAGGTCAAGCCAGATCTTATGTAGGTGTCCATAGATCAGTGGTTGAGGTCACTAGATTAGCAATTATACCTTTCCACTTCCTTAACAGCCTGATAAACCAATCTGTAGAGTGGCTTGGCTGACTTTGATGTGTAATTGGTTATGTGTGAGCCTGTTGTTCCCTAGTTCATTGTGGAAATCATGCCCAGATCGGGGGTGGCAATGTTGCTGAGAGATTGATGAGAACACTGGCCTATGGTTGGGTGGAACGTTGCAGCGACATAGCTAGTTACAGGACCACACATTTTCAAGATAAGTATTCTTATGGATTTAATCTCTACAACTGTATTTGTTTAATGGAATATTATGAACATGTTGAATGCTTGAATGAATGATTTGCTTCTGTTGTATATTTCATGTATCATGCATTTGTACATGTATTTTACTTCAATGCATTTTACGTTTATGTTCATGGGGCTATATTTCCTATGATAGACAACACCAGTGCGAAGTCACGTCCTCTTTCTCGACGAGATGAGGGGAGGGGACGTGACAGAAGATATGGGATGTGTCTGTTGAAACTCCCTTGATGTAAGCAAAAGGTACACCCTCCAAGGCACATAACTCCAACAAGTACCTACCCGTCCATTCCATGAATGAAAAAATTCTCCAATTGTCAGCCCCATATGGGAATCTTATTGCTTTCCCATGTGCACAATCCCAATGGCTCAACTCTCTGCCACTAGGCATGCAATCACCACCATGAATGGAGGAATCAAAGATAGGCAATGGATGCATTTGTTGTTGTTGAGAAAGGGGTGGTGCTCTCATCAAATCCCCATGGATGAGTGTGGGAGCCTCATGCTCCTTACTTGGCACTAAAATAAAGAATCCATTCACCCATCTATCATTCTCATGTGATGTAGTTGTAGTAAAAAGTGTAGACGATGGGAAGTCATGAACCAAATTGAAACTTCGGTTACACTCATCCAACATGAAAGTGGGTGAATCCTTAACTCCTTTGACTGGTTCACAAGATGTACCATCTTGTGCCTCCTCCAAAGTTATACATCTTTCACCAAGAGGCATCTCCAAATCTCTATGAAAAAGTGCAGGTGCCTGGTCTCCATTTTGTTTCTCTCAAATCCTTCAAGCACATGCCAATTACAATGCACCTCCTGTGCATATGTACAGGAGGTATATGATGGTTGAAAAATATATATTTGTGACTTCCCATAGGGTAGGACAATATCAGTAAATCCAAAAGACTTATCATAGAAGCAAAAATATTTTTCCCTAGATGAATCTCCATCTTGGCTATGTATTCATCCACCCAATCCATGGGTGAATAAAATCTTTGGCTTCTTGATTTATATGGAATGTAATCATCCACTCTCTTCAAAGCTAAGTCTTCTCTCCATATAGGTATCTCCTGAGGCCTCTCCTCCAACACATGCATGTCAAACAACTCCCTATAGATGCAAGAAAAACTTGTGCATCCTTGGACCTCCATCTCAGTGATGTACTTATTTATCAAATCCCTGGACAAATAAGTACCTTTAATTGCATATTTGAATGGTATGTCTTCTTGAACGTATTGCTGCAACAATTCAAATGTTTGGCCAATATCTTCTATGGCATCTCCTTTCACCAACACTTGCAATTCAAAACTTTCCTCATGTTTGTCCTCCACATGAGGTTCCTTCATCACCTCCACTATGTCATCTGCCATGTGAAATGACCATCTTCCATGTAGGATAGGGTGTGTGATGAACTCATCTCCTTTGAAGTTGATCATTCTGCATTATTGATTCTTGAAGGGCCCTCTGTGTGCTCTTCAATGAATTATTGGTGATCTCCAACTTACTAGTGATCCTTTATGACTCTTCTTCTTCCCTCTTGAGTGAACTATGGTACATTTCAGCCACCATGAGGATATGATCTTTGTCAAATAGTAAGTTCATATATCTCTCCTTCATATTTACCATGCCTTCTTTAAGTGATATGAACTCTTTTAGAAAGGATTTTCCTTTCAACACTCCTACATAAGCTTTCAAACAACATCTCGTCACCAAGGCATTGGCGTCACAAAGTTGTTCATGGTTGCCATAAGCTTCTCTTTGTCCTCCTTTAGTGATCCACTAAAAAGAAGATCGTCCACCAAGGTTTCTCCATCCCATGGCTGACTTATAAGACCATCTTACTTGTGGCATGGATCCACAACACATATCTCATTTTCAACATACCGGTTAGCTTTAGAATCTATTGCAAAATCACTTCCATGATATGAAGTGAAGGGTATCTTTGAAGGTTGCCATGAAATGTGATCGTTGCAAAAATTAGAAGGTATATCATACCTTGGCATTTCATCTTCATGTAGGGACATTATGGTGCCCTGCTCTTCCACCAAATTCTCAGGTTCACACCCAAGTGGTGTGGCCTTGTCTTCCTTTTCATTATGTGGCTAAAGAGGTGATTGTAAATCTAATTTACAAGCTTATTTTGGATCTGATCCAAAATATGTCTCACCACCCTCACATGAACCAACATTTTTAGCAGTGATCTAGAGATCACCCACAAACAAGATGGAAGTGCATTCATCTTCACTTTCTTCTCCTATGCAACCACCTTGTAGTGACTTGTATTCCACCTCATGGATCTTTGCCTTGGCTTCATTTCTATTCTCCTCTAAGAAACTTGAGAATTCTTCATCTTTAGTGGTACTCATGTCACAACTTTTGGAAGCTCTGTTTGAAGAAAAACCAAACATTATCATAATGCTTGAACATACAGATGGTTTTGATGAATCTTCACCTTTGGTTCCTTCTTCTTCTTCTTTACCCAGAGAGGTGGAACAACTTGGTTCCTTTGTGGATAATTTACTTCACTGGAAAGAATGCTCATCAACATTTTGAGGCCAAAATCCATACTTGAGATATACATACTCCTTGAAAGTCATGACTGCACCAATATTCTTGCCCAAAGCTATATACTCCTTGTAACGACGAGGCATGTTTTCACATGCTTCTATCATCTTTTCCAAGTATTTATTAACCATTGGACAATCATATTTGATCTCTTCTCCATATGATGGCCAATAGACTTCATCATCCTCGAATCTTGGTAGGAATCCATCAACACAAAAGGTTTCCTCTTCATATTGTTCACAGTCTTCTTCTATCACTGGTAGGAGCCTCATATCTACAACTTGAATTAGTGATTTCCAATATTTATTCACTAAGAGATTACTTTCCATAGGGGTGGAGGAAAGTGCTCTGATACCACTATAATATCCCAGATCCGATTCATATCCGAATATTAACTCCTCCTTCTTATAATTATCAAAAGTTGAATAAGATTTTTATAAATTATTGAGTACTTTCCTTCAGCGAGGCACAACACAGACAATAAGGACATAAACAGAGAGTGGGAGAGGGTGAGTGGATGAAACAAAAGGACAAGTTTGGAAACTAATAGTTCAAATCCCTAAGCATCTAGATGTTGGTCCCTTTTAGGTTTCAAGCATCAGTGAGGTTGAATTCTACTCCAAGGCTTCTTGGTGTCCCAATAGGTGCAAACTGAGATTGAACATTCCATTCCAACAAACCAAGGTTTATGGAAGGAATAGGTGAGTTATCAGTCATTTTTTATGAATCAAATAACATTTGAATAGGTTCATAATAGATATGGAACAGTTTGGTAAAGTTTGAAGGTGTTTGGGTAAAAACTAGGAATTTGGCCTAAAGATTGCCTACGCAAAGGAGGCCACTCAAACATTGTACGGCCTCAAGGAATTATGATTCTGTGAGTTTTATTGGGTTGTGGGGTGAATATGGAACCTACAACAACTTACATAATGAAAATTGGTTGTACATTAACTCACATAGCATTAGAAACAATAAGACTAGTTAATTTTAACTAGCTAAAGAGCAAGGATGAGTAAATTAAGCTGAATTCGACTCTATATTTTATTAGACCTACAAATAATGTTTATCATAGGTTTATCAGTCTATCCTAAACATCATCAAACTCAAATATCATTATGATATCCATTACATCAATACCAGTGAATTAAACTTACAAAAAGGCTCATTTATTGAGCATTGGAAGGCCTCTTCGATGAAAAATTGGCATTATGAATTTATAGAGCAAAAGGCTTGTTGTATACCAGAGGTCAAAATATGAAGAAGGAGCTGAGAATTTCGTAAAGGAATTGGTGGATATGATCTCCCTCAATGGTGCCCAGAACTGAGGAATAGTGTATTGGAACCAACACCTGACACCAATCTGACAATCTTAAGAGCATAAGTGAAGTCTCCTTCACTAGAGCTCGATTTCCATGACTGAAATCAGATCTCAAAATTGGTCTTTAATGGTTTCTCAGTGCCTCTCTGTGGCTACACTAAAGAATGGAAGATAAGAAGAGAATAGGAGGCTTGGGGCGGATCACCCAAGGTGGCTGAGGCACATCACTCAAGCTAAAAGCTTAGCTTCACTCAACAACAAAACATTGATGATAAAAACTGTGAAATGGATTTGGAAGCATTATTTTATAGAATTTAGTGAATTTTTTAGCAAGTCATCGACATGTTGAGCAAGTTACCCACTTGCAAACCCTAACCCTAATCCATGAATGTGCCCTCCTTGAGGAAAATAACAAGTATAGCCTTGAGATGTTGTTTCCTTGCTTGCATCACTCAACCCAAAGGGGAAATTTGCCCTCCTTGAGCAAAAGTTTCCTTCTTTATGACTTATGATGTTTCCTTTCTTGCATCATTTCACCAAAATGGAAACTGCGCCCATCTTGACCAAAAGTTTCCTTGTTTGTGATAGATTGCTTTTCTTGTACTTTCGTTCTTTTAAAACTGCCTTGCTTTTGACAATTTCCATCTTTTTTATGACAGATTGATTTTCATGCAATTTCTATCTTTCTAGCTTGAGTTCTTTCTAGCATCTTCTTAGTTTGCTTTAGGTTGCCATTTCTGAATCCCAACTCATGGTCCACTTGGACCCATTCGCCCTCCTTGTCACCTAGGACAATTACAACTCATTTCCACATTAATTATTTTCCATAGTAATTAATTACATATAAAAATAAAAAAAATAGGAATTTTAATCTATTACATGCCTCCATGGTATTAATTAATTAAAAAATCCTAGGCATAATTTATTTAATTTACTTCTTAACCCCTAGGCACTTGACATGGTCAACACTTCCAATGTTATTCAAGGAAGGGACATTACAGTCTTCCCCTCCCAAGTTTACTTGTCCTAAAGCAAAAGCAATCCAGGGTGCTGCGAAATTTGTTTACCCTCCCAAGTGGCATATTCATTGTGCAACCCTTTCCACTGCACCAACCTGACTACAGTCATTTCCCTATTGACTAACCCTTCTTCCACAAATTTTCACCCAGTTAAGATAATTGAATAGAATGCCTAGATCCCACTGTCTCCTTTGCAAGGATCCAAATGTTCCTGCCACTTTTGGAAAGTTGTCATTCCAATAAATGACAGGGTACCAAAGTCTCAACTGCATTCTCCCAAACATCAGTAACAACAATAAAAATTCATCATCATAGCAAATGAAAATGAGGATGTGAAAACCATACCACCACACTAAAAATTGAAAACTCCTAATGCAACATTGAATATCGATGAGACTTCTCCACCCAGCATAAAATTCCTTATATCCCTGATGCACACCAGCACTAAAGCTCACAATTATATTGTTGCAATGATAAAGGTGTGAATCCCATGTCCCTAGACAATTATAGGCATCCTCCAACAACCATAGATGCATATGTTGCTCACAACTAATGTAGGATGTGTCTGCTGAAACTCCCCTGGTGGAAGAAAAAGGTACACCTTCCAAGGTGGATAAATCCAAAAATTACCTACCCATCCATGTCATGGATGAACAACAAATGTTAGGTCCATATGGGAATCTTATTGATTTCCCATGTGCACAATCCCAATGGTTCAACTCTCTGCCACTAGTCATGCAATCACCACCATGAATGGAGGAATAAAAGATAGGAAATTGATGCATTTGATGCTGGTGAGAAGGGGGTGGTTCTCTCATCAAATCCCCATGGATGAGTGTGGGAGCCTCATGCTCCTTACTTGGCACCAAAATAAAGAATCCCTTCACCCAATTATCATTATCATGTGTTGTAGTTGTAGTAAAGAGTGTATAGGATGGGAAGTCATGGAGCAAATTGAAATTTCGGTAATACTCATCCACTATGAAAGTGGGTGAATCCTTGTTTCCTTTGATTGGTTCACAAGATGTACCAGCTTGTGACTCCTCCAAAATTATACATCTTTCACTAAGAGGCATCTCCAAATCTCTCTGAAAAAAGTGCAAGTGCTTGGTCTCCATTTTGTTTTCTCTCAAATCCTTCAAGCACATGCAAATCACAATGCACCTCCAATGCATATGTATGGGAGGTATATGATGGCTGCAAAACATTATTTGTGGCTGCCCACAAGGTAGGACAATATCAGTAAATCCAAAAGACTTATCATAGAAGCAAAAATATTTTTCCCTTGATGAATCTCCATCTTGGCTATGTATTCATCCACCCAAACCATGGATGAATAAAATATTTGGCTTGTTGATTTATGTGGAATGTAATAAACCACCCTCTTCAAATCTAAGTATTCTCTCCATACATGTATCTCATGAGGTCTCTCCTCCAATGCATGCATGTCAAACAACTCCCTATAGATGCAAGAAAAACTTGTGCATCCTTGGACCTCCATCTCAGTGATGTACTTGTCTATCCAATCCTTGCACAAATAAGTACCTTTACTTGGATATATGAATGGTATGTCTTCTTGAATGTATTGTTGCAACAAGTCCAATGTTTGGCCAAGATATTATATGTCATCTCCTTTCACCAACACTTGCAAATCAGAACTTCCCTCATGTTTGTCCTCCACATGAAGTTCCTTCATCACCTCCAGTATGTCATTTGCCATGTGAAAATGACCATCTTCCATGTATGATAGGGTGTGTGATGAACTCAACTCCTTTCGAATTTGATCATTATGCATTATTGATTCTTGAAGGGCCCTCTGTGTGCTCTTTAATGAATTATTTATGATCTCCAACTTACTAGTGAGTCTTTCTAATTCTTCTTCTTCATTCTTGAGTGCACTATGGTACATTTCAACCACCACAAGGATATGATCTCTGTCGGGTAGTAAGTTCATATAGATCTTCTTCATCTTGACCCTTCCTTCTTTAAGTGCTATGAAACATTCCATAAAGGGTTCTCCTTCCAGATCTCCTACAAAATCTTTCCAACAACATCTTGTCACCAAGGCATTGGTGTCAACAAAGTTGTTCATGGTTGCCATAAGATTCTCTCTGTCCTCCTTTATTGATCCACTAAAAAGAAGATCATCCATGAAGGCTTCTCCTTCCCATGGCTGAAACATACGATCATCTTGCTTGTGGAATGGATCCACAACACATATATCGTTCTCAACTTACCGATCAGTTTTAGAATCTGTTGCAAAATCACTTCCATGATATGAAGTGAAGGGTGTCTCTGAAGGTTGCCATGCAATGTGATATTTGCAAAAATCAGAAGGTATTTCATACCTTGGCATTTCATATTCATCATGTTCATGTAGGGACACTATGGTGCCCTCCTCTTCCACCAAATTCCCAGGTTCACACCCAAGTGGTGTGGCCTTGTCTTCCTTTTCATTGTGTGGCTCAAGAGGTGACTGTAAGTTTGATTAATAAACTTATCTTGGATCTGATCCAAAAGAAGTCTCACAACCCTCACATGAACCAACATCCTTAGGAGTGGTCTAGTGATCACCCACAAAGAAGTTTGAAGTGCATTCATCTTCACTTTCTTCTCCTATTCAACCACCTTACTATGACTTGCATTCCACCTCATGGATCTCTGCCTCTACTTCATTTCTATTCTCCTCCAAGCAACTTGAGACTTATTCAAATTTAGTGGTACTCATGTCACAAGTTTTGGAAGTTTTGTTTGAAGAAAAAACAAGCATTATCATAATGCTTGAACATGGAGATGGCTTTGATGAATCTTCACTGTTGGTTCCTTCTTCTTCTTCTTTACTCAGAGAGGTGGAATAACTTGGTTCCTTTATGGATAATTTTCTCCTCTTGAAAGAATTCTCATCGACATTATGAGGACAAAATCAATACTTGAGATAGACATACTCCTTGAAATTCATTACTGCACCAAAACTTTTGCCCAAATCTAGATACTCCTTGTAACATTGAGGCATGTGTTCATATGCTCTATCATCTTTGCTAAGTCTTTCTTAACCATTGGATAGTCAGATCTGATCTATTCTGTATTTGATGGCCAATAGACTTCATCATCCTTAAATATTGGTAGGCCTCCATCAACATAGAGGGTTTCTTCTTCATACTATTCACAGTCTTCTTCTATCACTGGTAGGAGCCTCACAACTAAACTTGAATTAGTGATTTGCAATATTTATTTACTAAGAGCTTACTTTCCACAGGAGTGGAGGAAAGTGATATGATACCATTGGAATATACTATAACTGAATCATATTTGAATATTAACTCCTCATTCTAATAATTATCAAACGTTTAATAAGTTTCTTATAAATTATTGAGTACTTTCCTTCAATAAGGCAGAACACAAACAATAAGGACATAAACTAAGATTGGAATATTGGAAGAGGGTGAGTGGATTAAACCAAAGGACAGGTTTGGAGACTAATAGTTCAAATCCCTAAGCACATGGATGTTGGACCCTTTTATGTTTTGAGCATCAGCGAGGCTGAAGTCTACTCCCATGATTCTAGGTGTCCCAATCGGTGCAAACTAAGATTGAACTTTCAATTCCAAGAAACCAAGTTTTATGGAAGAATTAGGTGAGTTATTTGTCACTGTTTAGGAATTAAATAAAATTTGAATAGGTTTCATGACATATCTGGAACAATTTGGTAAAGTTTGAAGGTGTTTGGGTAAAAACTAGGAGTTTGGCCTAAAGATTGTCTACGCAAAGCACGGGGCTTTCACTTAGGGAAACCATGTCATAGCGCCTTCGTTCATGGGATATTAAAGAATACCCCTAATTTCACTAGATATTGATATTTAATTACAAAAATACTTTTGTTGATCCCCCCCTCCCAATACATATTTCCAATTAGAGAACCCCTATTTTTACAATCTGTTCCTTATTTTTACTAGAAAACCCTTTTTATACCCCTCAATACCTATAAACCCCCCATACTGTATTCCCCGCCCCCCAATACCGACAATATATTGACCTTATTTTTCACAGTGAAAAACCCCCCTTTATGAATGAATGTGATAAGATATTGCTGAACAAGGTGAATCCCCCGTGACATAAAGGAGGCCACTCAAGCACTGTATGACCTCAACGAATTATGATTATGTGAGTTTTCTTGGGTTTTGGGGTGAATATAGAACCTACAACAACTTACATAATGAAAATTGGATGTACAAAACTCACATAGCATTATAAACAATAAAACTAGTTAATTTTAAGTAGCGAAAGAGAAAGGGTGAGTAAATGAAGATGAATTTCGACTATGTATTTTATCATACTTGAAACTAATGTTTATCATAGTTTTATCACTCTAACCTAAACATCATTAATCTCATATATCATTATGATATCCATTACATCAATATCAGTGCATTAAACTTACAAAAAAGCTCATTTAATGAGCATTGGAATGCCTCTTCGATGAAAATTTGGCATTATGACTTTCTAGAGCAGAAGGCTTCATGTATATTAGAGGTTAGAATATGAAGAAGGATTTGAGAATCTCGAAAAGGACTTGGAGGATATGATCTCCCTCTGTTAGTTTTTCTAGATCTTATTAACTTGATTAGGATCTTTGTCTGAAAGAATAACAAGTACAACTAAATGCATAAGATATAAGAGATACACAACACACAAATATTTTCACCGGGGAAACCATAAAGGAGAAAACCCCGAAAACTTCTTCAAAATAGTAAGATGATCAAAACCAGTAATAAGAAGTATTCAACATCTATCTGTCTATCCTCCCTTTTGCCTCTTTCTCTCTCTCATGCAAACTTGAGAGTGTGAGGTGTGTATAAATGAGGGAGAGATCCTCCCTGTTTATACCTTTTAAGTCACAGACCAAACATAAGACTGGGGTACACATGTCTTCCCTAGTAGGGCTTACTTCTCCTAGAGAGACTCCAAATACACATTACATGATGTTATATTGGGACTATTGCCTCGACTTACAACAGAGGTTGTACCTCAAGGTCTAGACACAATTAAGACATCCCACAAGGGGGTAAATACATCCCCAATGGGGGTACAACAACATATAATGATAATACACATCAAAATATCTTTCGAAGTTACAAATACATCAACACTCACTCTTAAATAGGAAGGTATGATCTCTCTACATAGTCATCAACATTTCTGGTCAAGTCTTCATCGCAGAGTCATCATCATAGTTGTTGCCATCATCATCTTATTGTTTTGGTCATCGTAGCATACCATCTGTCACCAAAAGTTTCTATAGAGCCAACCCTTTTTCATGCTAGATGTAGGTCTAGTCCTCTGCCAAGTCTTCATCACATCTCGAGCAAGTCATCATGTAGGAAATGTCTAGGATCTTCTTTACATTAACCTACGTCTTCTACATTATTCTCATCGTATCCAGATCATCTCTTTTTTCCTGCACAAGACAAAATAAAAACAAACAAAGCATGCATGGTTAACCTGTGTTCTATCAAGAACCGCCTAGGTGCACCTCTCGTGCTTTGTAACCTTATCATCTCAACATGGGAACACACATACATGGATATATATGTAAGGACTGATTACAATCCAACAACCTGCTACATCAGAATCTTTTACATTCTAGGTCAACCTTAAGGGATTACATCTGAACAACCTGCATCTAAGATATTTTTCATTCATATAACCTTCGGGGCGTATTACATCTGAGTAAACTACGTACCACACCAGGTCTCATTTTTACATTGAGACAACCCACATGGTGTATTACATTCGAATAACCTATGTACCACACCAAGTCTCATTTTTACATTTAGATAACCCATCACAGGACAGTTTACGTCCAAGGATAACCTACGAGCTTTGCGAGGAATGATTACATCCGAGGACAACATACATGACTGATTACATCCAAGCATCCTGTTGCGCCAGGATTTTCCCACTCAGACGACCTATCCCATTTTCGATGTGAGATATTATGCTTCCGTAACATATAAGGATTGACTACATCCAAGGATAGCCTATGAGCTTCATGAGGATTGATTACATCCAAGGAAAACCTACAGGGTTGTTACATCTGAGCAACCTACTAGCTTCGCCATGATTTTATACTCAAATAACCCGTCTCTCTAACTATACTATAACAAATCACTCCCTCTTTCGAGGGATCGCGATATGGATCACACCAAGTCTTTCTCTAAAGTACTCAAACTTCACTCTCGCAATATGCTTGGTCAACACATCGACTATCTGCTCCTCTGTTGCCATGTGCTGGAGCTTCACTGCTCCTCTCTACACCGTATCTCTGATATAATGTAACTTTATCTCGATGTGCTTCGACTTGTCATGGAACACAAGATTTTTCAACAGCTTCACACAACTTTGATTGTTGCAGAAGATACAAGTCACATCCAACTGGAGATCAAACAAGTTAGAGAGTATCTTTCGAAGCCACACTACCTCGCAACTAGTCAAGCAAGCAACAACATACTCTTCCTCGGCTGTTCTTAGCGACACACATGAATGTTTCCTGCTGAACCAAGAAATCATGCCAGATCCCAAACTGAAGTAGCAACCTAAGGTGCTCTTCCTGTCAGTGGTGCTACCTGCCCAATCCGAATCAACATAACCATGTAGGTTAATGTTTTGATTCACCTCATAATTGAGCCCATAATCCACTGTACCTTTTAGGTACCTCAGTATATTCTTTGAAGCTATCAGGTGAACATGTCTCGGATCCGTCAGGAATTGGGTCAGGGTGTTCATCGCAAAGCATATGTCTGGTCTCGTATTTGTCAGATACATCAATGAGCCAATCATCTGACTATGCATTGTGGCATTGAACTTCTTGGATGAATCTTCAAGTTAGATGCCATAGGTGTGGCCATTGCCTTGCAGTCCATCATTCTGAATCTCTTCAGAATCTCCACTGAATATTTTCCTTGACCAAGGAAAATCCCATCTACACTCTGCCACACCTCCATGTCTAAGAAGTAGTGCATCATGCCTAGGTCTTCCATCTCGAACTTTGTAGTAAGTATCTTCTTTGCATCTGTAATGATTTCCTCTTTGCCTGTTAGAAACAAGTCATCGACATATAGTAGGAGTATCACTGGTCTTCCGTCTTCCATCTTGAAGTAGAGGTTGGAATCCACTTTACTCTTGGTAAATCCCATGCTCAACGGGAAGCTATCCATCATGTTGTACCATGTCATCGATGCTTGTTTCAATCCATACAAGCCCTTCTTCAATTCGCACACATGGGTCTTCCTGTCATGTGTCTCGAATCCCAGTGGTTGTTCCACGTACACTTCCTCCTCGACTACACCATTCAAGAAAGTTGTCTTGACATCCATCTAGTGTATTTTACATTTCATAACTACTTCCAAAGCAAGTATGGTCCTAATGGAAGTGTACCTTTCCATGGGGGCAAATGTATCTTCGTAGTCTATGCCTTCTTTTTGTGAGAAGCCTCGTGCTACAAGTCTCGCCTTGTATTTCTCAATACTGCCATCTGCAGCATGCTTGATCTTGTGGATCCACTTCGAAGTCACGATAGACTTCTTTTTCGGTCTCAGAACAATCTCCCATACATCATTCTTCATGATCGACTGATATTCCTCGATCATCGCATCCTTCCATTCTTTCTTTTCTATAGCCTCTTCATAGGTGGAAGGTTCTATGTCAATGATGTCACACAACAGAGCCACATAGCTATTGTAGGGATCTTCCCTTTTTCTCTCTCTATGTATTCCCTCTGGAGTGCCATACCTTTCAGCTTCTCATATGAGCTCTCGTTCCAATGTTGGTTTCCTCTTGTGGGAGTCCTTCTCAAGGAATGTCTCTACCGGCTCTTGTGTTTTCTGTCATGTCGTGATCTTCGTGGTCCTCTCAAGTTGCTTCTCCAATTTCCATATCTTAGCTTCTAGTCTCTTCAGGTTCCTCAACTTCCTGGATGGGTGTCCTCCTGGATTTGAAGTATGCCAAGTCTTCATCAAAGGGTACATCTTTACTGATGTCAGTCTTCATTAATCCTAGGATGTATGTTCGGTAGGAATTTGATGTATCATTATATCCTATGAATATACCCTTCCTCCCAGATGGATCGAGCTTGGTCCTTTTTCCCTTTGGGATATGTATGTACACCAGGAAACCAAATATTCTTAGATGGATGACTTTTGGTTTTTCTCCGGAGAAAGCCTCTTTAGGAATCTTATTGGCAAGTACTTGATGAGGAGTACGGTTCTATACATACACAATTGTTCTTGCTGCCTCCGCCCAAAGGTGCATAGGAATATCCTGATCATGAAGCATAGCTTTTGTTGCCTCCATGATGGTTCGGTTCTTTCGTTCTGCAACGCCATTTTGTTCAGGATTGTATGGAGTGCTCAATTTCCTCTTAATACTAGACTCTCTACAGAGTTCCTTGAATTATTCTAAAGTGAACTCTCCACCATTATCTGACCGTAGAGTCTTGATCTTCCTATTTGTCTGGTTCTCGACCAAGGCTTTATATTCCTTGAACTTATTGAAAACTTCACTTTTCCCTTTCAAGAAATATATCCAATTCTTACGTGATAAATCATCTATAAAGGAAACATACTACACATATCCGCTTAATTAACTAGAGGATATAGGTCCACATACATCCGAGTGTACTATCTCCAATTTTCCTTTAGCCTTGCTCTCACTACAGGGAAATTTCTTCTTCACATTCTTTTCTTGTGCACATCCTTTGCAAATGCCATCATGCTTTTCTTGGATCTCTGGCAGTCCTGAGACTGCTTTGCTTGCCATCGGTAGTTCACATGTGTAAGCCTTTTGTGCCATAGTTCACTTGGTTCAATCGACTCGTGTACCACTGCTTGTTTAGGCCATCCCTTCAGCTTGTTCAAGCCTCCATCTTCTTCTCCAACAACTGTTGTGTCCTCTATCATCTTTCCTCTAAGCCACATCACAACTTGGACATTGAAAAAACCAACCCTAATCACTTTTGCATCTTGTGCAGAATTAGAGAGAAGATTCTTCTTCAATCCTGGGACATATAGCACATCCTTCATATTTAAGGATTTCTAGGAGTAAAGCTTGTATGAAGCTTCTCCACTCCCTTTATGGGGTATTGATAGTCACCCCCAAGTTTCACCTTATGAGGTGAGTCATGTTCAAACATATTAACGAATGATTCCTTGTATCTCGTCATATGTTTATAAGCTCCACTATTTATAAGCCAATCATTGCTTCCGTGTGAGACAGTGCGAGTAAGTGTTGAGATTATCACATACTCTTCATCTGAACCATCCTTCTCATGTTTGAATTTATTTTTTTTTGGTTCATCGTCTTCGACAACATGAGCATGGTGTCTCCTTCTTCCTGATGGGACAATCTCTTGTAAAGTGTCCCTTTTCATGACAGGTATAGCATCGAACATTTGAAGTATCTCTTTTGGTCTTCTTCGGTTTATTGTCCTTCTTCTTGTTTTGATGAAAGTTATCCTTCTTCTCCTTCTTCGTGAAGTTATTCCTAATGTGAGCATGAGAGCTTGATCATTAGTTGCTCCCATATTTTATTCTCTTGTCACAAGTATAGCTTCTTCTTGTGCACATTCTTCTCGAAGTCTACTGAAAGAGATCAGCTTACTTCTTACAAAAAATCCTTGAATGAATGAGTCCCATGATCTAGGGAGATCATTCAAGGTAGTCATTACAATTTCTCCTTCTTCGACATTTTCTTCAACCGCTTCAAGTTCTTCTTTGATTTGAGCAACCCTTGTGAACTAAGACTGTATAGTCTTGGAGTTCTATATCTTCACATTCTTTAATTGGTTCCTCGAAGTCATCTTCTGATTAATGTTCTTTCCTTCGAACATCTTTGTCAAAGCATCGTACACTTATTTCGGTGCCTTGAATGAAGACACATGGGGGATGAGGTGATCCTTAATAGAATATGAAATGATTCTCTCAGCCTTAGCTATGCTTCTCTTATAAGCATCCTTAACCTCATCTCCCTCTGGATCTAGAACTTCTCCATTGATGAACTGATCCAAATCATTCTCTCCAAGGATCAGGGAGATTTTGTACTTCCATGCTCGAATGTTATCAGCCCCTCCAAGCTTGTCCTCAAGCTGAGTATGATGAGTCATATTTTTAAGTGAGAACCTCAAATGCAAATATAAAATATTTAGATCTTACCGATTTGAGGTGTCTAACCTGGTTCTGGAGTTGGCCGACCCAGGGTTTATTAGAGAAACCCTAATTTTCCAAACTTGGAGTTTGGGAATTCTATTTGGACAGAAAGATGCACCTCCTTGAGGCAAGTTGCTTAGCTAGTTCACTTTCTGAAAATTGAGGTGGGAATCCTCCAAAACATGATTCCCTAGTTCCTCCCGGCACCAATGATAGGGTAAAAAATGAAACTTATTCAATTCAGAAACTATCTCCACCAAAAGATGCGCTCTACTGAGGCAAGTTTGCCTAGTCCTCTTTTCTTGATGATTCGTGTAGAGAACACCTTGAACTAGGAAGCCCTAGTTTATGCAGCTGCATAATGCCTTCTTTCAGAGAGGCTCTAATACAATGTTAGTTTTTCTAGATCTTATTATCTTGATTAGGATCTTTGTCTGAAAGAATAATAAGTACAACTAGATGCATAAGATATAAGAGATACACAAGACACAAATATTTTCACCAGGGAAACCATAAAGGAGAAAACCCTGCAAACTTCTTTAGAATAATAAGATGATTAAAAGCAGTAATAAGAAGTATTCAACAATTATCTATCTCTCCTCCCTTCTCTCTCTCTCTCTCTGATGCGAACTTGAGAGTGTGAGGTGTGTATAAATGAGGGAGAGTTCCTCCCTATTTATACCTTTAAAGTCACCGACCAAACATAAGACTAGGTTCCACATGTCTTCCCTAACAAGGTCGACTTCTCCCAGAGAGACTCAAAATACACATTACATGATGTTATATTGGGGACTATTGCCCTAGCTTACAACGGAGGTTGTACCTCAAGGTCTATACACAGTTAAGACATCCCCTAAGGGGGAAAACACATCCCCAATGGGGGTACAACATCATACAATGATAATACACATCAGAATATCTTCTGAATTTACAAATACATCAACACCCTCAATGGTGCCTAAAACTGAAGAATAGTGTATTGGAACCAACACTCGTCACCAATCTGACAATCTAGAGAGGATAAGTGAAGTCTCCTTCACTGGAGCTCGACTTACATGGATAAATGGTTGATATCAGAGCTCAAGCTTGGTCTTCAATGGCTTCTCATTGGCTCTCTGTGGATGCACTGAGAATGGAAGAGAAGAGAAGAGAATAGGAGGCTTGGGGTGCATCACCGAAGGTGGACGAGGCACATCCTTCAGACTAGAAACTTAGCTTCACTCAACAACAAAACACTAATGATCAAAACTATGAAAGGTAGTTGGAAGCATTCTTTTATATACTTGAGGGAGTTGTTGAGCAATTCATCCACCTGTTGAGCAAGTTACCCCCTTGCAACCCTGACCCTAATCCATGAATGTGCCCTCCTTAAGGAAAATAACAAGTCTAGCCTTAAGATGTTGTTTCCCTTGCTTGGATAACTCAACCCAAAGTGGAAATTCATCCTCTTTGAGAAAAATTTGTCTTCTTTATGATTGATGATGTTTCCTTGCTTGCATCCTTTCACCAAAATGGAAATTGCACCCTCTTTGACCAAAAGTTTCCTTCTTTGTGATTGACTGCTTTTCATGTACTTCCTTTCTTTTAAAACTGACTTTCTTTTGATTGTTTCCATCTTTTTTATGACATATTGGTGTTGTCACGGTTTATATCTTCTTAGCTTGAGTTCCTTTTAGCATTTTATTGGTTTGATTTAGGTTGCCATTTCTGAATGCCAACTGATGGTCCACTTGGACCCATGCATCCTCCTTGTCACCTAGGACAATTACAACTCATTTCCACATTAATTATTTTTCATAATAATTAATTACATACAAAATAAAAAATAGGAATTTTAATCTATTACATGCCTCCATAGTATTAATCAATCAAAAATTCCTAGGCATAATTGATTTATTTCACTTCTTAACCCCTAGGCAATTGACAAGGTCAATACTTCCAATTTCCTTCAAGGAATGGACATTACATTATCCAAGATAGGGTCCCTATGCATGTACCTTTTTTTTATATTAATATAATTTTCTGAAACTTACAAAAAATTTATTAGTTGAGCTATATCAATTAGTAAATTGAATAATATATGACATGTTGTTTAAAATATAGAGAACTTCATACATAAATAGTGAGAATACTCCCTATATGAGAGGCACATTGTAAAGCAAGAGTTATCCAAGTTTTATTATTTTTTGCACCGCTCGTATGAGGGGGAAGTGTAATTTCGTGCTCAAAGTGGAGTTGACATGTGTCACTTTAATGAAATAATAAAATATAAAACAAAAAAATTAATATTGTCCACTTAATGAATGAAATTCAAAATAAAAAATATATATTCCAATCAATTAAAACTTGGATACTTCTTGCTATATGTGATATAGGGAACATTCTCACTATCAAAGTCTAAAGTTCTTCCTATTTTCAACCACATGTCATATATGATCTAATTTACTTTGAATTTCTTTGTATTTTCAACCACATGTCGTATATTATCTAATTTACTATGAATTTCTTCATATTTTCAACCACATGTCATATATTATCTAATTTACTAATTACTTGACATGGGTATTATAGAATTTAACTATCTTTACCTTTTTACAATTTACATGGTGTTTTTCCTATTGCAATTTATATGGTTTTCTTTGATACCAGCATAGAACCATCTTGAATCAGGATCTATTAAACATTGAGAGGGATCCAAATTCTTGAGGGGTATTTTTTTATCTTAAATTTTTTACACATAAAAAACCAAAAAATTACCCCTCTAGAAATTGGATAAGTTGACAACATTTGTTCCATACTAGATTCTAAGCACATGGCTACTCTTAGTGCAATAATGATGATGTTATTTATCTTTTATGATTTCATTTAATATAGTTTTATCAATGACAAAATCAATATAGTTTTACTAATTACTTAATATAGACATTATAGAATTTATCTATCTTTACCTTTTTGTAAATTACATAGTTTTTTACATATTTGCAATTTACATGGGTTTTTTTCTTAAATGATGATTGCATTTATCTTTTATGATTTCATTTAATATAGTTTTATCATCAACATAAATCCGTCTTAACTTCAGATATATCACACGTCTATAGAGATAAAATCCCTCAAGGTGCAAACATTTCCTTTAAGTTTTTGCAATGTAAAAAATGTTTTCACTTTGAGGGATTTGATGATTTGATCCCTATCGGGGCATGAAAGATGCAAAGGTAAGATGGATGGATCTATGTTGGTTTAACTCTTAATTCATTGCAATAAATCTTTTTATTTTGAAGGGTCACATTGTATGGCTTGAAGAGGAGGAGTTTAAGTTATTGGGTCATGAAAAATGGAGAACACTTTCCATTTATAGACATTAATATTCGATGCAAAGATTTATTAGAAAGATTACACTTTTAAGGGTGGAAGTTAGGAATTGGGAAAAGGAAAAGAAGACATCAAATGAAATATTGTTAATAGAGATTGATTATGAAATTCAAATGTTGGCATGTTTTGTGGATGAAGATTTCTTTTATGCAGATAGAAAACAAAAACTTATAATTTTGGAAATGGAGAAACTTAAGATTCTGAGGCAAAAAGAAGAAATTTGGAGCAAAATAGCAGAGTTGTTTGGTTAGAAGTTGGAGATGATAATACCAAGTTCTTTCACCAGTATGAAAACCAAAGAAGGGTGACAAATGCTATTTGGGAAATGATAAATAAAAATAAAGAAATTTGTAGTGATAAATCACATTTGTAGTGGTGAACCATTTCAGGGAAATATATTCTAACTTTAGTTCCTTAAGGTTAGAAAGCCAGTTAAAGACTATTAAAAAATGTTCTCGTTTCTTCACTAATGAATATTGTAGGGAAATTGGTAAGAAGATCAAAGTAGAGGAAGTTTTAAAGATATTAAGACCAGGTGGCTGGATAGTTGAACTTTATTTACAATTTTTTGACCTCCTCGGAGAGGAACTGACTAAAGCAGTTGATGAAAGTAGAAGAAATGGTTTTGTGCCTCAGAATTTGAATTCAACATATGTCACTCCCTTTCCTAAGAAGGACATGCATGATTCTTTCAGTGATTATTGCCCTATATCACTTTGTAATCTCCTTTACAAAATTATCACTAACGTTATATTAGAGAGAATGAAGCCTATTATGGGTAAATGTATATCTGAGGAGCAATTTTGCTTTCTACCAAATCGTTAAATATTGGATGTAGTGGGATTAGCACATGAAGTTATTCATTCAATCAAGCAGAAAAAACTCAGAGCTTTCATTCTAAAAATGGATCTCATCAATGCTTATGATAGAGTTGATTGGACATATTTTGAGATTCATTCTTATTCGAGTGGGTTTGGATATTGAGATTACAAATTGGATCATGGCTTGTATTACTTCATCTAGATTTGTAGTATTAGAAAAGGTTGTCCACTATTGTCACATCTCTTCATTCTTGTTATTGAAGGTTTAAGTTTACTTATTAAGGAGGAAAAATACCAAAGAAATATAAAAGGCATAAAGGTTACTATAATGTTTATATTTCACACCTACTTGTGGACGATGTTCTCATTTTTGGGGAAGGTAAGGTTCCTAAATGGAAGCATTTGAATGAAATCATTTCAGTTTTTTGCAAAGCTTCTGGTATGGCCAAAAATCCCCAAAAATCTTTATCTGTGTATGTTTGCGATGATGATGATGTAAAAGTTCAGATTTATAATATTTTCCCTTATAAAATGATCAGTATTAATGAAGGTTTTAAGTATCTGGGTTTTCATTTGAAACCAAATGGGTATAAAAAGGAGGATTGGCTTTGGTTGGTGCAGAGAATTCAAAGAAGAATTTGTTCTTGGTCTTTTAGGTGGTTGCCCTTACAGAACAAATTGGTTCTTGTTAGTTCGGTTCTTCAAAGCATACCGGTATTTTGCTTCTCTTTATTTTATATCCCAGACTCTATTATTTCTATGATTGATGGTAGGATATTTCATTTTTACTTTTGGTTGGAATATTAAATATTACCAAATTACATTTGTCTTCATGGTAGAGTCTTTCCAAACCAAAGTTTTTAGGAGGATGGGGAATACATAATCTTAGATGGTTTAACTCAACTTTATGTGTAAAGAGCCTTCGATGTGTTTTGTTTGATAGAGCTATATGGAGTTTAGTGGTGAAAACAAAGTATTTACATAGGTTGGAGCTGGGACTTTGGCTGAGACAAGAGAGATTGAAATATGATGTTGCCTCTTGCATCTCGAGGAGATTAATGAAGGCCTTTCCTATCCTTAATTAATTGATTTGTTGGTCAATCGGATGTGGTATTCAAATATTCTTGGGTGTTGATCCTTTGTCGTTATTTGTGGGAAATTATCGGTTTTCATAGGCTTTATTGGACGAGCTCTATAGTAAGAATATTTATGTACTTAAGCAGGTTGCTGGAGATCAGAGGGAAGGCTCTTAGATGTGGATGTCTACCAGAGATATTGGTGTTTCGAAGATGGTTGAGTGTGAATGGAATAATTTTGTTAAAAATTTATACGAGATAAGTATTTTGTTACCTAATGAACGAGATAAGATTATATGGAGTTTTAATAAGAAAGATGGTGAAGTATTGGTCAAACTGGCTTATAATCTGATTTTACATCATGAACAGGTTGAGGGTTCTTCATGGTGGACAAAATTGGTATGGAAGGGATCGACCCCATTAAATATAAAATGTTTTTTTATGGCTATGTCTACATAAAAAGATCTTAACTTGGGATTTGTTCCAAAGGAGGGGATTTTTTGGTCCATGTCGATGTTTCCTATGTAAGCTAAATGTTGAGTAGGTGGACCACTTATTTGGAGATTATTCATTTATTCAACAGATTTGGGATGTGTTGGCGAAGAGTTTTTCTTTTCAGCCTTGTTGGAATTATCAGTCTCTGGAAGACAATCTAAGAAATTCGTGTCGTATTAAAAACATTTGTATAATACTCCCTTTTTGTCTTATGGGAAGTTTGGAAAGCTCGGAATGGTGGGATTTTTCAAGATATGCATGTCAATGTGAATATAGTTTGCATAAAATCAAAACCTTATTTTCTTCAATGTGCCAAAAGAAAGAGAAGTTATATATTAGAATTCCTCTTTATCCTATTTTATTTTATAATCAAGTCATGGGATTTTTTTATGGTGCAAAATATAAAGGTTTATGTGGAGCTGATATGATGATAAGATTTCCTCCCAATCATGTAATAAACATATGGACGAGAGTAGGTTTTGGCACTAATACTCGTGCAAAACTATTGGCTTAGTGGGGCTTGCTCTCTTGTGTCAAATTCAGAAATCTAAACTCAATTTTGATTGTTGGAGACTCTAAGTTGATTATTGATTGGGCTAATGGTGACTACTCTCTTCATTCTCTTATCTTTATTTTTTATAACAAAAATGATTATGGATTATATTAAGAGAACAATGGTGTAACCACTAGTGTAGATACAACAAAAATCCAAATCTGGTGCCTTAGATCATAGGAAAAATGACACATATTTTTACTTATCCAGTTTCTAGCTTCCTGACTGCTAAGAAGACTTCTAAATCTAGGCTGAAGATCGAACATAAGCTATACAAAATTAAGATAATTCCAAAATTATTACAGACTTAAAATTTTTAGAGAGATATAAAACACAGGATTAATGCCCTTCACCACCATGATTTTGGGAATTCTGCTCCTGATGTGCAACAGATCCTGCGTTACTCTCCATTCCCAACCTCGCCACCTGCAGCTCCAACCTTTCAAACCTTATCTCTAGGTCTACTAATTGTGGCAGCAGACCCTATTCTGTATGTGAGAGGCAGAAAGTGAAGGCTTCAGAAATCTTGATTATGTATACATCTACCATTTCAAATCGGCGCTCATCTTCCTCGTCCATCCTCAACAAGATACGCTTCTAAACATTAATTTTCTTTTTAATTTCACATAGTTCATATTCCATCAAGGGGGAGGATCCATTGGAGAGGCCGATTCATAACTGGGACCCATTATAGAGCCTAAGTATTTTCTTATCTAGAGAACAACAAATCCTTTTTTCATCGGAGACCAAAGCACAAGACAAAAGTCAACAGCCCTGGGGGAAGTTATAACCAACACGATTCCATCAAATTCTTCTGAATTACCCATAGTTCCTAAATTTATGTTTGAGTTCATCACATGAGCAGAGAAAGCGGGTGGGTGAAGCGAAGACCTCTGGAACAGGAGAGTCTGAACCGAGCTGCTCTCAGATCCACCTAAAGGCCCCCAGACTGATCTCAAGTCCTTGTAATATGTCCTATCAGCCCAAAAAAAGAGGTTCGCATGCATAGTTCCATGAGGTAGCATGAGGGGGACCTTTAAGGGATATCGCCACCTTGCTAGGCTATGTGAGGGACCACTAAACCTCAAGCCCATGGTCCTATGGGATAAGGAAAAAGGAGATGTGTTCATTAAGTTTGGCGATCCCTTTGCCTAAAGGGATTGCAATATTTGTCTCCTTATCAACATCTTCGTTCAAACTTCTCAAGATGCGATAAAAATGAATTATGCGAAAGGATTTGACTAGATTCTAAATTCTCCTTATTATATGGTGCAACCTCAGCTGCGAAGGAAGGGTATTAGTAACCAGAGCTTGAATGATTAGACGAGAGTCCCCAAACATGATTATTTCATTGATATCATGAGAATCACTTGATAAATACCATGCCAAAGGGATAGTGCTTCAACTATATTGTTCTTATCTTCTCTGATTCCCCATGAGTATGAGAGCTCAAACACTTCATCGGGGTAAAAAAGAACCCCTCCCCCTCTTGTCGCCCATGGATTCCCTTTAGATGCTCCATCAAGGAATAGGATACGACGTTGAAAGGTTCTCACCCATTTAGTGAAATTAGATTTCTCCATGCAGATTTCCAATAATTCTAACTTAGAATCAGAGATATCATCAATTTTAGATATATATGGAGAGAAATTATACAACCAAGCTTCTTCAGATAAGGAGATCAGACAATGATTAGTTTCGGTCCATAGGAATCTGAGGCAATCCCATAACAGGGCTTTAATTTTGACAACAGCTTGAGCAACAGAGGAAAAATTGTCTCTAAAAATATGAGTGTTTCTTTCTAGCCAAAGTTTCGAGAGCATAAATTTGGGAAGAGTAAACCAACAATGTTTAACGAGGTCTTTCTTGAGGACAGAGAAAGGGAAAATAGAGAGCCAATTGCTCAAAAGAGAGGGAATATCCGAAGGAAGGTGAACTAAACCATACCAGAGAGAAAGAGTCTATTTCCAAACCTCTTCTGCAAAGGGACAAGAGAGGAGCAGGTGATTAGCTAATTCCTCCTATGAAAGGTAGAAGGGGCAACAGGAAGGGCCTTCCCATCCTTTCTTTCAGAGATTATCTCCTGGAAAAATCCTATTGTGAGCTAAAGTCCAGATGAAAAAATATAGTTTGTCAAGACTTTTAGCTTTCCAGACTTCTTTCCATAAAGCAATATTGATGGGAACATGAGGGACCGAGATGAGAAACTTATAACCAACAGCCACAGAATAGACATCAGAAAGAGAACCCCATCCATGAGTATCTTTTCTGCTCAACGCAATAGAGGACTTCCCTTGAAGTAGAGAGAGAAGTGTTAATTTTTCATTGAGCAAATGAGGGGGGGAATTTGGAATATTTCATTTTTTGCGAGCCTTAGAACCATCAGGTTCCCAAGAGGAGATATCCCAAAGGGTAGCAATGTTGTGAGAGTGAAGAGAGACCTTGATTTGGGATGTTCCTGGGATAGATTCAATCGGCGGATTCCCAAGAATGGAGTCTTCCCAGATTCGATTTTTTTCCCATTCCCCGGAATCCAAGTAAAAAATCCCAAAGCCTTCAGGAAGATAGTGAAAATTGGCAAACCTTTAGAGACCCTAGGGGGAGTATCTAGACATCTGGATCGATTCCCCAAGAAATATTATTTCCAAAGAGCTTTCTTACTCCAAGAAAGCATTCCAGAAATCAAGTTCCAAAGGAGTTTGGCCCCTAGAGCCAGGCTTTGGAGTCGAAGATTGCTAAGTTGAAGCCCTCCTTCTAAAATTGGTTTTGATATTTCCCCCTATCTAACCAAAAGGATTTTGTTCTTATTTTGTCTTCCCCCTTTCCATAGAAATATTCTGAGAATAGCTTCAATATTTGAGATAATTCCACGAGGAACCAGTAAAATGGAGCTTTGATAAATATGGATACTTGAGACCACTGATTTTATGAGAATTACTTTCCCAGTTGGGTTTAACCAATAGGTTCCCCAAGAATTTGTTCTAGATTTAATCTTGTCTATCAGGGGAATCCAATGCGAAGCTTTTGGGGAAGCTTTGATGTTAGAAACTCCTAAATATTTAAAAGTGTCCCACTGAGTTATTCCTTTTATTTCCAGAATTCTAGATACTTATAACATCTCTTTTGGAGTACAGTTCCAACCATATATTGGAATTTTTTCTATAATTGATTTTGCTTCCTGAAAATACTTGATACAGATCAAGTTCTTTTTTGAATTTTCTGGCCGAATAATTGCTCACTCCACCCAAGAGTAGGGTGTCATCAGCAAACTGAGCATGATTGATATCATTGACTCCTCTAGCTATATAGAGACCCATTAAATCTTGTTGAAGTTGGCTCTGATCCAATTGAAAACTAAGGACCAAATCTTGTATAACATAGAGAAGGGGGAGAGGGGGAAACCTTGTCAGAGTTCTCGAGAGGCTTGAAAGAAACCAGTTGTGCGACAATTGACCAAAGGGGCTATTGAAGGGGTTCCGATAAAGGTTTTTACCCAAGTAATAAAAGCGGAGGCAAAACCAAAGTGTTGCATTACCTGAAACAGTAAATCATGCCTTACCCTGTCAAAATCATTAACTAAATCCAATCCAATAACCATACCTTTTTCACGCCGCAGAATACTTGGATGAGTTGCTTCTTGAACCAGGATAATGTCGTCAACAATTTGTCTCCCTTTAATAAATCCTGCTTGGTTTTCAAGGGTTATGGATGGGAGGATATATTTTAATCAATTGGGACTTTGGTGATAATTTTGTAACCAATACTGGAGAGAGAGATTGGCCTAAAACGGTCAAAGTATCTGACCCCTTTTTCTTTAGGAATAAGTGCTACCTCCAATATTACTACATACTAGAGATTTTAGAACCAACTTGTGAAGATCATTTTTGATAATCTTCTAATAGTCTTTGAGTAACCTGGCTATAAATCCATCTGGTCCCAGGGCTTTATCTGGCTCCATAGCAGCCAGATCTTTCTTGATTTCTTTTGGAGACTGGGGTAATAAGTGAATCATTTGCTACTAAGCTAACCTTAGAAGGAATCAAATTTAAGACTTGAGGGGTGGTTCCTTCAGGAAGAGGCCTTTCCTCTGTATATATGTCCTTGAAATGAAGATGAGTTGCTTGCTTGATTCCTTCAAAATCTTGGAATGTCTGATCTTGAAATTGAAGTTCCTTGACATAGTTAAATTGCTTCCGACCCTCTGCTTTCTTATGAAAAAAGATGGTGTTTTTGTCCCCAACTTGAAGCCAGAGACTTCTGGATTTTTGTCTCTAATATTCCTCCTCCATTCGACAGGTTGAGTGAAGGGAGCACCGAAGTTGGGCTTCTTTCTCTAGACTTTATGAGTCTACTATCTGATCTTCTAACTGAAGTTGGTGTTGTTCCAAGTTCTATGGGATTCCAACCGTTGCTTGAGGGGTGACTTTAATTCCTTGACCCAAGCTTTGAGGGGAGATTTAATTTTTATGAGTTTATCTTCCCAAACATAAAAGGAAAATCTAGATATCAGGGCCTTCCAGAGTGAGAGGACTAATTCAAAGAAGCCTTCATGTTGGATCCATGCAGGGCTGAAACATAAAGGAATAGGGCCCAGATTTCGTTCTTTTGGGAGCTCAAGGAGAATTGGTTTATGATTAGAGACAGTAAAGGGGAGGATTGAAGAATAAAAAATAAACCCTAACAAAAGAAGGGAATGTTGAACCAGGAATCTATCAAGTCGTGTAGCAATATGTCATGGGCCAACCCTTCTATTTGACCAAGTGAAATTTCCATGGGAAGGCTTGGCATCTTCCAAATCCTAGTCCATGATAATGCCTTCTACCAGTCCACGAAGAGGATCTCTTACAATTGACCCCCATTTATTTTCTCAGAGGGAAAGAGTGATGTTCATGTCCCCATCGAGGATTAAATTCTTAGGTTGATGAATACTCAAGAATTTCTGGATAAGATTCCAACAATTTTTTTCCTGAAAAAAGCACCGGTACGTAGATATTAAAAATACTTACCATGTGGCCCAAGTATTTATGACAAATGCTAGTGAGGATCCAATGAGTGCAGGAAGTGGTGTGAACTAAATCAAATTTGGAAGAGTTCCATAATGTACCTATACCTACAGAGGTGCCTCTAGAACTGACTGCAACTCCTTCTCCTTTTTTCCAGACGAAGTTGCTGACTTGGAGGAATTCACGTTTCTCCAAATTAGTCTCCTATACTAGTAAGATATCGAGAGTGGAAATGTGAATTAAATATTTCATGGCTTCTTCTTTCAGTCGGTTCCCCAATCCCCTACAATTCCAAGAGGCAACCTTCATTACTTACCTTTTGAGAAAGAGGTGGCCCCTCTGGAGGCTTGAGTTTGATGGCTTGTGATTTTGGTGTTAAGCATACCATCCAATGTAGATTGGGAACCTTGCAACTTATATTTATAGGTCACTTCCTCTCTTCGTTCCTTTGTTGATTTTATCCATTTCTTATTCCTTTTAGTAGTTGTGAGTGAAGGGTCTAATTCTCCATCCTCCTCTTCCAACGAATCTTCCTTTGTTCCTAGATCTTGGGGATCACTTTGAGTTGTTGCTTCTTGATCTGGTGGATCTTGTTTTTTGGGACTTTATGTTGATATTCCATTTCCTTATGAGCTTGTCTTTTTAAGGGAAGGGGGGCTTGCTGAAACTTCTTCAACAAAGTTTGCTACTTCTGTGGAGCCTAATGCACGGATAAGTTGTTTCCATATTCAAATGGGGATTTCTGCAAAGCCGCTTCCTTTCTAAATGGAGGAGGATTAGGGTTTATTTCTTCCTTTCTAGCTATAGGTTTAGGGTTTGATTTCAACCTTTTTGCTTGATGCCAACCTTCTTCCTTTTCTTTTCCTTGTTGAGAAGGTGGATTTTTTGGACAATTCTTTTGGAAATTCCCATATTCATGACAATGTATACATTTGAACGACAATTGTTCATAATCTAGTATTTTAAAATGTTTCCAATCTCCTACAATTAACATGATTGCTTTTGGAAGGTCGCCTCTAAATCTATTTCAACACAAATTCGGGGACAAGAGTACCGATCTTTAGGGTTATATTTATTGATGTACTTGCCTAAACCATTCCCAATATATTGCAGAGAGGAGGGAGTCCAACAATGGATTGACAAGTTAGGAAGCCGAACCCACACCAGGATTGCTTAAGATAGACAGAGTCCCTGGGGACCCATGAAGTAAGGCCTGCTTCGAAAGATAATATGTCGGTCCTCCCTTGTGATGAACTCAAACCCCTCTTCCTGCAACATAATAGGTAACACTGTTGGAGATCAATGGCTGCAAAAAATTTTGGATCCAGTTGTCTGTTGTTCGCAGAGAGTGCCAAAGGCCTGCAAACTAGCCAACTAATGCTCGATCAACTAAAGACACAACAATCTGCATGGGTTGATCCGATGACAAAACAATGATCAAGACATCATCCAGTTTTTTCACAAACTTGGGGGGAGGATTAGCTACTGGTGTCTTGCCTTACGCAGAGATGAGGTGCTTGAAGGCTTTGACGTCAGCGATAGGAGGAGGTGGAGGCGGCTACTCACTGCCTCGTGCAGAACTCATTCGCGATACCCTAGTGGAGAACCCTAGCAAAGCGATAGATGCGCTAACATGTAGATCCGTGTAAAGAGGTTCTTGAAAAGAATCAAAATACCTATTGCCTCTTCATTCTCTTATCTTATATAATTAGTTATGCAGAGTTAAAAGATTCATTGTTGAGTTTGAACATATTACATTCAAACACATTTATAGAGAATTAAACAGAGGAGTGAATTACCTATCGAAGAAAGACATTGATTTCTTAGATGATTGTATATTTTTTGAAGAATTTTGGTATGGTATATTACTGAATCCTAGTTATATTAGATGTTTTGGACAATATTTATACTAGCCCAATTTTGGTTAGTAGGGCATCAGATAGTTGATGTAAGTATATTGAACATATTGGTGTATGTTGTCTTTATATTTAGTATCTGAGTCTTATGAAAGTTTGAAAATCCATTCATGATGAAAGAACATAAGTTGAAACTTGACAAGTTTTTAAAGTTTTGTAAGTCACTTGGAAGATGATGGGGAGACGGTCTATCTGTTCTAGTATCTTGATGTACTTGTTGATGCAACTTTTCATTTAATATATATATTGTCGTGTGAAAAAAAGACATTGTAATCGTTTTTTACTTTATATTTTATTATTTTATTGAAGTGCCACATGTCAACTCACATTGAGCACAAAATTGCATTTTTTCCCCATACTAGGATGTAGAAAGCACCTGTGCGTAGAATAATTGAATTGGAATCAAGGTATTTTATATTCTTTTAATTAAACTATTTCTACTCTAACTTGATATTGTAAAAAAGTTGCATTTTTAGTGACTATCATATTGTTAATATTTTGTTATACAAAATGTATCACTAACTGAAATTGTGCCATATTGTTGTACATATTCTTGTCTTTATGTTGATGTTTATTTGTTTTTAACAAGAAAGGTTATAGAATATATTAGTAGAATAGTAGTATCACCATAGAAAAAGATACAACAGTAAGTCCAAATTAGATGCCTTAAAACATAAGAAAAATGGCACCTGGTAATGCTAATCCAACTTCTAGTTGCCTGAAATACTAACAAGACTCCTATTTCTAGACATAAAACCGACTAGAGCTAACAAACCATGAGAAAGTTCCAGAAATATTACATAAAAAAAATATTCACAGGAATTGACCATCCAGAATCAATGTTCTTCACGGTCACGGGATTGAGAGTTCTTTTCTTGTGACACATTGGAGCAATTATTCCTTTTGCTATCCAGCTTCGAAACCTTCAATGTCAATCGTTTGAACCTTATCTCCAAATCAACTAACTGAGTTAGCATCGCCTATTCTAATTGTGAGATGGTTCCAGCGAACTCTTCACAGATCTGAATCAAATCTTTATCCACCATTTCAAAGCAACAACCTCCTTCCTCATCCAACCGCAGCAATTACCACTTTTGGGCCCTGATAGTCCTACAAATGTTTGGGAGTTCTTCTTCCAGTGGGAAAGCTGAAGTAGATGGTGTTTTCGATTCAGAAAGGAAGGATCCCACTACCATTGGGGAATTTAAAGCATGCATTGAACCCTTGCATTCATCAAAATTACCCATAATTCCCAACAGTCTGCCTGAATTCATCACATGAACATAGAGACGGGACAAAGCAGGTGAAGGACTTTGGCATAGGGAGCTGTGAACTGATCTGCTCTCAAATCCATCAACATCCGAGGGGAGTGATGCCACTTCTTGTACTGTGGCCCTGAGAACCAAGCTCGCATGCATGATGCCACGAGGCCGTGCGAGGGAGACCAAAACAAATTGTTTCCACATCGCTTGTGGATGCGACATGCCTGCAATAGGGGGCCCTTTACGAGTGAGGACACACTTCCCCAAGCCTATGGTCCTATGGGAGGGGATAGTAGGTGGTTTTTCCATTGAGGTTAAGGGTCCCTTTTCCCAAAGTGGCTTCTTTTTTGCCATTTTGTCTGCTTCATCATTCAGGCCTCTCAGAATATGAAAAAACTCGATTCTTCGAAAGGAGTTGACGAGTCTATGAATTCTCGTAACATTCTGATGCAGCCTCACCTATGATGGAAGGGAATTTGTAACCAAAGCCTGGATGATAAGACGAGTTCCCCCAAACACAATTACATCCTTGATATCATGAATGAGCATTTGAACTAGACCTTGTCACAAGGCAAAAGATTCAGCTATATTGTTTGTGTCTTCTTCGATTCCTCATGAGTAAGTGAATTCAATTAGGTCCTCAGAATCAAGAAGAATCACTCCCCCTCCTGCCTCGCCTGTTTATGTTGATGTTTATTAATTCACCATGCATGGAGTATTTAAACCATTAGTTAATATTTGTGTACATGTTCTTTTATTGGTGTTTATTTGTCTGCCATGCATGGAGTATTGAAATCATTGGTTAATGAACACTTTTGAAGAGGCCATTTCACATTACCTTAAAAAATATAACCTTGTAGTTTTATAAGTTTTAAAAAACTTTAATTATTCTTTTTAATGTGATTTATTTTTAAATCATAATTATTTTGTTTTTACGTTTCATTGGATTCATTGGTTGGTGGGACATTTTAGTTGATTATTTTTAAGATTAGGAAATTAGAAAAATGGATGATAACAATGAATGTGTGGAAGGTAGCGGATACGAGGTGGCAATGGATGTTTACTCACTCCCCACCTAATGTTATTTCCATTAAATGCATTATTTTTATCTTATTCATTCACTCACTCCCCCTATGTTGTTTGTATTCCCCATTGATATCATTCATGGGAGGATGGTGGTGTATAGGTCCCATGCATTGGTTTGTGTGGGTGGAGGATTGAGGTTCCTATGTGCTCAGAAAAATTCCTTGGATGGAATTCTCTTTTGTGTTGTGCTATCATTGTTCCCAATTAGTTCTTAGTTGCAAGCTAGGTTCCTCCCAAAAGAACACCTCACCCATTCATAGTAGTTTCCCAAGGTAATTGTCATGAGCATGTATGGTAGCTCTGGTTTTCCTCTCCCGTACCAACATATATGATGGTGAAAAATGATGGATAGAACGATATCAAGACTAAATCTCAAATATTAATTTCCCACCTTTTATATGCATGCTAAGAATTGGCCATGTGGAATTCATGAGGGGCCACTTTCCCCCTTCTAATACCAACTTAGGATAATGGATATGTAGGGACTAATAAATCAACTTTAATAAACACAGGTTTAGATACATTCAGATAAAATCACTATATAAGGTTTTCGAGTAGGGATAAATCCCAAGAGTCTTATCGCTACTATCTGCCAAGTCTCTCTAGAGTTTGATCATGGAAGACAATTTGTGAAAAAAGATCTTGCATGGGAAGTATTTAGCTCTTGAGGGTATTGCAGATTGGAATAGCAAAGCAAAAAATACATTCAAAGGTGACTCGATAAATTATAAGGCACTCATAAAAGCACTTCTATTTATGGGTGATTTATTGGCATTGAATGTAGTAGATGGATCTATACTTAGGATTAGGGAAGGTGTAATAATGGGTTTTGTTGGAAATATTTTCCTTTCTCCTATACGCATCTCCCGACTATGGGATTGGGACTTCTGGTATGTCACACAATTTTTCGATGCTAGAAATGCAGGTCTATTGAGCCAAGGATGGGCGATTGCTTAAGTTTTGGGACTACAAGGAGAGTGGGCAAGGGAGTTGGATAAGTGTCATACTACCTTACGACAAACACATATTAGGCTAAGGGAAGACTAGGATAGTGAGATCTGGATTGGAAACAAGGTTGGTGGAAACTATGAAGTAAGGATGGGATATCAAGTTCTAAAGGCAGAAGATCATCCTTGGGCATCACGATGGTGGTATCGTATGTGGAAGGTGAAAGCATATCTCAAGTGTCAGATATTCATGTGGTTGGTTGTCATAAAAAAAAAAGCGATCACTTTGGATTCATTTTGGAAAATAAACATCCAAGGCCCCAACATTTATCATTTGTGTTGATATGAAGAAGATTCCATCACACATATGTTCATTTGATGTTCTTTTACAATTCAATTATGGAGTGATGTTGAAACTTGGTTGAAGCTTGAAGATTTATCGCTCCAAGAAAACATTTAATTTTTTTTAGCAGGTTGACTCGGCTCTGGCTCGCCCAGCTTGGGCTGTTTGTGGATCTGAGCTTCGTTCCCGCGCATGGACGTGCCTTGGTGCATTTATCTGTTTTATTTATTTGGTCTTGGAGATGTGACTGTTGCGTTCTTGGAGCTATGACTATTGCGTTCTTGGAGAAGGGATTTTATTTTGCATGCTTCAGTGGAGATTGGACTGCAACCTTTCCCAGCGTGCACTGGTTGATCCTTGCTTTTGGAGTAGCCTTTTCTTGCATGACCATGGCTCTTTTTGATGATTTGAGACCCATCTCTGTCATTGGAGGTGGCTTCGATTCTCAAGCTGTCGCTCCTGGAATTCATCTTTCAGGAATTTACAGAGCCTTTGCCAGTATTTCCCTATCAACTCACTGCCTATCTGCTAGAGTTTTCCCTGCAAGTTTTCATGGAGGTGGTTGTTGATCTCCGGTCCAAGAAGTTTTTGATCTGCATCCACCCTGGTTGGGATTGTGCTCTATTCATACTCTTGTTTTTTGAGATCTTGAAGGGTGTCCAAGCCATCTTTGGTTGCGTGTCTGTTGTTGTTGGAGTGTTCCAGGCTTCATACCTCTGGAATCTTAGGTGGAATATGATGTAGGTGGTTGGATCCATCAAGCACTAGAGAGTTTTTCATTGGTGAATCTACCTGGCTCACTAGATCTTTCTGGTGCTCTTCCCAATGGACGTCGAAGGGGAGCCACCTCCTCCTCTTCCTCCTAATTTGGAAGACTTCAAAATGACTGATTTCCACCTATGGTAAGAGGAAAGGAGGTCCTCTATCGCAAAGATTTGTGAAGAAAGTTGACATACCCTCGGTTGAATTTCCAGTTGTACAAATTTTTCGAACAACATTAAATCTCGCTGAGCATGGAAGTCCTTAGTCTTTGAAGGTATTCGAAATCACTTCGTAGGTAGAGGTTACTACGTCTTTGTTTTTTATTCTGCTGAGGATTGTGATCTAAGATTTCGAAATGGGCCCTCAGGAGCTGTATTTGAACAAATGGACTCTTGATTTTGATCCTACCCAAGATGTTTCGTCTACTATTATGGTTTGGGTAAGGCTCCCTTACTTGCCTTTACACTAATGGAACTCAGAATCACTGGAAGTCATTGGGAATAAGCTCGAAAAATACATCGACAGGGCAGAAAGGTAAGATCAATATTCATGTGCAAGAATATGCGTTGAAGTTGATTTAGAGATAGGAATTCCAGAGGCTACCAAGATAACAATAGCTGATTGGTCTCATATTCAGGAGTTAGACTACAAACAAATTCCTTTTAAGTGTCGATTCTGCCATGGTTATGGTCATTTCGCCCGAAATGGCAAGAAAAATCCAGAAGAAGATCTTGAAAGAGAGAAGGTTGATTAGTTGACACAAATTCAGAAACCAGGTCTACCTAATCAGGTCAACAGAAAGAATGGCAGAGATGGAAAGACCAGGAATGGAACTTCTGTTGATGCGACGACCCTGAGCTGAATATTTATTCGCTCATACAAATAATATTACCAGAAAACTTGGTAAATGAAATAAGCCATAAGACAAATATATATATTAATGATAAGATAAGAGATGATATGTTACAATGGTGGCCCTACCTTAAATATGGCTTGGGCATTTGAAATGAGGAGATGCCTCATTTCATAACCTAACTTAGTTAACTTAATTATTTAATTATTATCTTATTTTATGTTCGTTACATTGCCACTCTCTTAGAAAGGCTTTGTCCTCAAAGCCTTCATAATGTTTCTGCCTCTTTTTTTTTGTAGTGTTGTAGCTGACGAAACATGTCGATATGAACTGATAAGAGTGGAGCATAACTTACAATATGTGGATGAATCAATCCATCCCAAATTGATTTGTTGTGGATTGTTGGCATTACATACTGATCTATCGTTGGGAGCTTTGGTAATATTGGTACCATTAGCTTTCGATAGTTCCCACTTTTTAGGATATCGGTTTTTATGGTTGGGGTGTCGATAAGGACTTTTCACGATGTCATTTTATTTTACGAGTGCCGTCTTGTGAGCATTGATATGAGTTGGAAGTTGTATTTTTGTCCCTTGAGGTTTTAAGGTTTCCTTCTGTATCTTTTCCAACTGCACGTAATCATTTTGAAACTTCTTAATCACTTCTACTTGTGTTTTTTTGTCATCTTCAAACTTCTTAAGTTGTTCCTTAAGATATTTGTTATGACTTCTGATGCAACTATTTTCTTCCTGCTTGTTTAGAAGTTTCCCTTCAATGTCTTCCGTAGATTGTTTTGTCTTTCTACTATTTTGCAACTTCTTAATTTTTGTGACTAGTGTTTTGTTATGATTCCTTAATCTGAAAATTTCTTCGGAATTGTTGGATAGTGTTTTATTAATTTTTGAAATCTCCGACTTATGAGTCTTTTTAAAGTCATCATTTTGTTGTTGAAGAACTTTTATCTGTTGTTGATACTGGTCGATCACTGATTCTTGATTTTCTATTTTATGTCGTATCTGCGTTAGTTCTTCATCCTTGTTGCTATCGATTTTGTTCAACTATTTTATTTCCGCTTTGTAATGGTTTATTTCTTCCTTTATATCTTGATTTTTTAATCTCTGATTAAAATCGTTTTCGTCTTTTAATTTCTCAATTTGGGCAGACAATTTTTCTATATGATTTTTTTGGTCGGAATTTTTTTGTTCCTTGAGCTCTTTTTGCATCTCATGTATTTTAATTATTACTTCCAAGTTCATATTTGTGTCTCGTAATTCTTCATTGTCTCTTCAATAACGCTTTAACTTGGCTTCTAATTTCTCTTTTTGTAGTCGCAAACCAGATTCCATGATCTCTAAAATTTTTAATGATAAATGGCTATCGATTTCTTGACGAGTCTTACTTGGATTTTGTTTATTTGACGATATAAAGTCTTGACTTCCTGTCTTCTTTTCTTTCGCGTCTTCGATGATAGAAGGTCTTCCTTTTCTTTTATTGATACTGCCCTTTTTTTTTAATAATAAATATTAATTATTTAATTAATATTATTATTGTTTTTTATATAAACTATATAATATTTATATATAGTTTTTTTTAATGTTTTTAAAAATAAATATTATAATATAATAATAATATTTTATTATTATATATAATATTTGACTTTTATTAAAATTTGTTTTTTGTTTTGTTTTGCTTTGCTCTTGTAATTTAATAATTGTACTTAATACAATTATTAAGTAATAATAATAATAATAATAATAATAATAATATTTTCTTTTTCTTTTTTTGAAGGTTGATAAATACTTCTTGTAGATTGGGTGGTTGGGAGAAATGAGTGTTACCTTCCCACCTAAGTTCAAATCTTACTTGCTTCTTAGTAGCAATTATTATGTACTTTTAGATTTTTTGTTTCCCTTAAGTTTTGTAAAATTCTAGTAGATTGGGTGGTTGGGAGGAATGAGTGTTACCTTCCCCACCTAAGTTCAAATCTCACTTGATTTTGGTAGTATTTATTATACACTTTTATATTCAAACCCACTTTAAGAAACCAGGTGTGGTTTCACTTTTACCCTTTTTTTTTTTCTTTTTACTTTTATCTTTTCTTTTTTAACCTTTTTTTCTTTTCTTTCCCTTTTCTTTGTTTTTCCTCGTTCTTTTAGTTTTTTAGTTTTTCACTTTTTGTTTTACTCTCTTTTCTTTTTCTTTTTTTCTTTTTACTTTCTTTTATTTATTTATTTTGTCAATTTGAAATATGAAAATGGCCAGAAGCCAAGACTGGTCAAAGACTAAGTGTATGGAGAAACTCTGAATTTACTTAGATAAAATCTGAAATTTTGGCTAAAAGCCAGAATGAGCACAAGCCCGAGAAAGGGATGGCTCTGATACCAAATGAGCCGAATATTTATTCGCTCATACAAATAATATTACCAGAAAAATTGGTAAATGAGATAAGCCATAAGGCAAATATATATATTAATGATAAGATAAGAGATGATATGCTACAATGGTGGCCCTACCTTAAATATGGCTTGGGCATTTGAAATGAGGAGACGCCTCATTTCATAACCTAACTTAGTTAACTTAATTATTTAATTATTATCTTATTTTATGTTCCTTACAGACCCTTCCTAAAACATAGGCTGCAAAATATCCCAAAGCTTCTTCTAATCATTTTGTTGTTCTAAGTTCTTCTGCAGATATCACTGTTCTTGAAGAGGGTGAATTTCAACAACTAGAAGAACAAGATGCAGAAGTTGAAACAATATCAAGATCAATTGATCGATATGGAGAAGTAATTCCAGAACTTCCTAGAGTAAATGAATCCTTACAGCAAAACCACTCTTCTCCAATTGAGGCCAAAAATTCTCCATCTTATGCTGAAATAACAAAGAAGAGGTCGGTTGATAGTTCAGGTTCTTTAGACGAAGACTCTATTGAGCAACTGTCCAAAAAGACAGGTAGAAATTCTCGAAAGGAGGCTAGAGAAGAGGAGGCGGAGAGACTAAAAATGCAGGGCAGTCAATCCACAATTGAAATGTCACTTGGAAGGAGTAATAGGACCAGACCTCCAAAGGGACTAATAACTCCCTCTCTCCCATGTAAGTAATGCAGATTGCCTCTTGGAATTGCAAGGGATTGGGGAATCCAATCAAAGCTAAAGCATTCAAAGACTTAATGAAAATAGACCCTCCTGACATTCTCTTGCTTCAAGAAAAAAAAATAGAAGCGGAATATCTCCTTCTCTTAAGTAAATCTAAATGGAAATTGAACACTAGCAAGGTTGTCAACACGAGAGGTACCTCTGGGGGCCTTTCAACACTATGGTGTGAGGAAAAATTCCAACTTAAAAGATTCTTTGTCACCCAACACTGGATTTTTACAGAACTCTTTCATATCTCTAGTAAGATCTCCTTTGCTCTTTTCAATTGTTATGTTCCTGTTAATTTCAATGAAAAGAAAGACTACTTGAAATCGATTTCAGACTTTCTAGAAAGTTTCTCTCCTTCAAACACCATCATCGCTGGGGATCTTAAAATCACACTAGATCCAAATGAGAAAAAAGGAGGAGCTCATGGCAAGGATCCATTCCAAGATACGGTTGAGGCAATAATCCAAGCCAACGACCTGTGTGATTTCAAGCCAAAGAGGGGACGGTTCAGTTGGTCTATACACAGAGTTGGGGTTGTTAATACTATTGCTCGCCTTGACAGGTTCTTCGTCCAAAGTTCATTGATGGATGGGAAATTTATAATCTCATCAAACATTTTGCCCAAAATTTCATCAGATCACCACCCTATTTCTTTAAAGTTTGAAATGGAAGAATATCTTGGACCAATTCTGTTTTGCTTCAGCCCTCTTTGGATTGAAAGAGACGAATTTTATGTAATAGTGGTTGAATCATGGGATCAATATGTTGACGGTTCCCCCAGTTTTGTTTGGGATCAGAAACTTAAAAACAAAAAATATGCTTTGAAAAAGTGGGCAAAAAATGCTCTTAATACTTCTACCAGTAGCAGGAAAGAGAAAGTGCTTGAGTTATCTAAGATTCAGTTAGAAATGGAAGCAAGTGAAATTACAAAATCTCAGTTATCTCTTGAACAGTTTTCACAAAGTAAAACATCTCAATATTTCCGACAGGAAGAGGAATATCTTCTGTTGAAGTCTCGAAGTCTCTGGTTGCAGGCAGGAGATAAAAACTCAGCTTTCTTTCATTTCCAATGCAAAGCTAGATTGTCTCGAAATCACATTTCAGAAATCTCCACAGGTGAGAGTGGAATTATAAAAGGTCATGAAAATTTAAAATAGGTTGCAAAAATACACTTTCAACATTTGTTTCAGGAGGACGATATCACTGATGGTGAAGTGTCTGCTGATTTTTTGGCTAATATTCCATCTCTTGTCAGTCCAGAGTGTAATGTTGGCCTAATGAAACCCTTCTTTGAAATAGAAGTTTTGGATGTCATATGGGAAATGGAGCCGAATAAATCTCTAGGGATGGATGGGTTTTATTTCCACTTTTATAGAGCCCGTTGGAAAATCATCAAAACAGATCTGATCCGCATGGTGACATCCTTTAAAAAAAAAGGCAAAGTTGGAGGATGTACGAACTCTACATTCCTTGCTTTAATCCGAAAGGAAGTCATCCCTGAAACTTTTGACAGGTTTAGACCTATTTCGTTGTGTAATGCCTCCTACAAAATCCTTGCCAAGCTGCTAGCTAACCGTCTTAAGCTCTTGTTAGGAAAGTTGATTTCTCTTCTACATGGGGGGTTTTCCTAAAGGTAGGCATCTAGTTGATAATGTTATTCAAGTTTAAGAGGCCCTTCATTCAAGTTTCCAAAGGAAGGAGAAAGGAATGTTAATCAAGCTAGATATGAAAAATGCATTCGACCAAGTAAAGTTTTCCTACCTCTATCACGTCCTTCTCTCTTTTGGTTTCAACTCTGAGTTTGTTAATATGATAAAAGCTTGTACAGATAGTCCCTAGATTGCGCGTCTAGTCAATGGTAGACCTTCAGAATTCTTCCAAGCATCAAGAGGACTCCACCAAGGGTGCCTGTTTTCACCTTTTCTCTATATCTTGATGGATGAAACTCTTAGCAGAGAACTTACTGTGGAAAAGGAAGCATGATACATTCCAGGAATTAAGATTGCTAAGGGTGTGGACCCAATAAATCATGCCATGTTCGCGGATGATTCTCTCCTTCTTAGCGGGGCATCATTAAAAATTGCTCGTGCTTTCGATGAAGTGCTGCAAAATTTTTGCCTTATTTCAGGAGCTTTGATCAACAATAAAAAAAGTTTTGTTTACGGTTGGAATGTAGACCATTCAACAATCCTTCTAATAACTAATTCTTTGGGCTTCCCTGGTTATGATAAGTGGGAGAAGATTAAGTATCTGGGTCTGCCTCTAACTCTTGGATCTAACCCTCGCTCTCTTTGGCCTGATGTTTTATCCAAGTTAAAGGCCAAAATTGCTTCTTAGGGCGGTCAGTGGTTAACCAAGGATGGTAAAACAATTTTGATTAAGGTGGTTCTTTCAGCCCTTCCTATATTTCAATCTTCTTTATTACTTGCTCCTAAGTCTATCATGTCTTAGATCTCAAAAATTTTGAGAGACTTTCTTTGGAATGGAGGCAAAGACAACCAGAACAAGATCCATCTGGGAAGTTGAGACATCCTTAAAAGACCTATTTTAGAAGGTGGATTGCAAATTCGCGATCCTGGAATGTCTAATCTGGCAATGGGAGGTTTACTCATTTGGCAACTATATGCTGATAAAAATACCCGGTTAGTAAGATCTTTAGGATGAAGTATTTAAAGGGTGGCTCTTTGAGAAACATTTCAACTTCAAATACTCCCCCAGGCACAATTATCTAGAACTTATGTAGAAAAGGAATTGACATTTTCAATAAACAACTCTACAGAATCCCTGGAAATGGGAGGATAATCTTTTTGTGGGATGATAAAATTTATGGAAATTCTCCTCTTTCCTCTGTCATCGAGTTAGAAGAAATTAAGGACTGGATTTCTAATAAAGTTCTGTTACTTCTGGCTGATATTTGCTCTTGGGACAGCATTGGAAACTGGGAAGATTGGTCCATTTCAGAGCTCCCATAGCATCTCAGTTCCCAAAAATCTTGGTTTCTCTCTTTCCTTACAGGACTCGCTCCCATTCATTGTACTGATAAAGATAAATGGGGATGGGGACATACCGCCACTTACTCCGCGGATCAAGGTTTCTCAGTTTCACAAACTCCTCATGTCTCTTATCTACCTCCGACAATTTGGAAATCAGTCTAGTCCACTTATTATCTCCCCAAGGTAAAATTCTTTACTTGGTTGCTTATGCATAATAAAGTCCTGACCAACGATAATCTGATCAGACGAGGATTTCATGGACCCTTTAAATGCTGATTTTGTAACTCAACTTCTAAAATGGCACATCATATCTTTATTAATTGCCTCTTCTCTCAAACGGTGTTGGATATGGCCACTACCGGTTTGAACGTTTCTATTCCAAGTCAATCTACTGTTGTTTCTCTTTATTCATCATTGAAGGAACGCATTCCACGAGGAAAAGGTAAATCTACTGAATGGTCTGAATTCTGGCAAGCGATCCCCAAATTTATCTGGTGGAAATGATGGATTTCTAGAAATAATTGGATTTTTAACGATCTACCCTCGAATCCTCAGCTTGTGGCGTTTAAAATTAAAAAGATTATTGCAGGGATTGTGTGGAAATCATTGGTCCCTTCCTCCCTGTCCTCTGATATCTCTGCGTGGATGGCTCCCTGTTCATTGGGAATTAAAAACACGGTCTATGTGAAACCTGGCAGCGCCCCTTCCTCGCATGTGCGTTTCAATTCTATTGCATTTAACGCATGGTGGATGAGCTCCCCTTCAACGACAATTTTCTTTGACGGTGCATCCAATGGGAATCTTGGGATCTCTGGCGCCGGGGGATTGGTTATTTATCTGGATAGATTGACTGAAACGAACTTTAGTTGGGGTCTTGGATTTATGCCAAATAACCAGGTTGAAAGTTACAGTCTCCTGAAGGCGTTCTATATTGCTAAGGAGCATGGACACAAGCCAATCCAAATTCATGGAGACTCTGAGCTGTTGATCAAAGTTCTAAATTCAGAAGATCATTTTAATATTTTGTTTTGAATAAATCATTGCAGAGAATTCAGAACCTTTTGAAAGAGTTTGAAAGGGTAGCATATTTTCACATTCTTCGTGAGTTAAAGAAATATGCAGATGCATTGGCAAATAAATCCTGCTTGCTGCCTCAAGACATCCTTAGCATAAATGGAGAACCCATAATTTTTTTTCCAATTCCTTAACTGAGATTCAATTTGTTAAATTTGGTCTATTCGGGAAACTCATTCTCACAGTGTAAGATTTTGTACATTCTTTTTTCTTTTTGATGTAGTTTGAAAGCTCTTTGTGTAATTGGTTGATTGGCATTTGCCAAATCAGACCTGCTATTCCTCATAGAAAAATAAAAAATATATCTGTTTGAGTTAAAAAAAACTTGGTTGAAGCTTCAAAATTGTTGGAGCAGATCCAGCATGGAAGAATGATTAAAACTACAGTTTGACAGACTGTTCTTCCTGACACACCCTCTATAGCGATCCCAAGTCCACCAATAGTCTTCCCCATCAAACTACACAACATAAGGAATGAGATTCCCTTATCTACATGCCGTCCCTCAGACTATCCTAATTCCCTTCTAATGCTGCAACACATGCCTATCGGGGAATCCTTGTGCTGGTATGCCAATAGAATTGTCACATGAATATGTCAAAGCATATTCATCTAAGTTGCCTATTTCTTATTGCACTTAGCCTTACAGGATCAGGCATCCCCTTCTCTACTAAAAAATTCATTTGGTGATCCATCTTACTAAGGATTTCACATGGAAGAAGAGCATCGACTTATATAGTATTACTACCAAGCATCCCAATGGCAGGCTCTACTCAACCAGTGACCTGTGGCAATCATAGGGTTCTAGTGAGATTAGATTAGCCTATTTCCTGGGATTTCCACTTCACAATAGTCATTTGTTTTCCTTACTTGGTATATTCACCATTCACTTGTGTCGAAAACATAATTATACAATATCATGAGTCATATTTCTATCTTTCAACCCATCTTGTAAATTCTCATTGCAACAAATAAATTCCAATTAATGCAACAAATTCTACATAATATTGAGCTTACAATGGCGTGAACAATAGTTCCCTATCTTCATTATCGCTTGTTTTCACTACCATATCCATGACATATTTAAATGTGACTATGTTCTCTCAACAAAGTATCCCTTCAATCCATCAAAACACGACTACTTTTCCTGTGATTCTTTCATTGCATTCACAACATATCATGGAATGATATCAGAATTATGATTTATCAATAAATCAATCATTTCATATATTAACAAATTAAATCCAACGTAAAATGGCACTACAATGCATTCAAATATATGTGCCCACGTATATGTGTGCATATCCATAAGATTCACAAATTCTATTTATGTTGATTTACTCAATGCACCCTTACATTGATTCACGAATGCCATACTCTTGAGTCATGCATTCGACCATGATGATTTGGAAGGTCTAATCAACAACCTGACACGTCATCTACCCACCTCATCACTACTTGCATGACTATTTGGAAAACTTCATTTTAGGCACAACACAACACCAAGAATATACTTTTTCTCTACTAAACAACTTCTCAAGTGTACAAGAAGGAATTTCCTTATTTGCTCAACAGTCCCTCAGGAAATCCTTCCCCTCTAATGTTGTCTCTATGTTGGAAAGACGTTTATAGTCCAAGAAATTGATACACACATAGAAACTATTGGATGCTTGTGTACCATTATAGACTTTCCATATCCAATAGCACTATGGCCTCACCCATCACTATCTCCCATGGCCTCACCCATCACTATCTCTTATTGGCATTGTTCTCCAATTATTGATACAATAGTTTGTTATACTCTTGTGGATTCCTCTATCTTTATAGTATCTTCCTGTGTTGTCTTGAGTTTTCCACCAGCCCCATAGAATACTCAACAATACTTTCTTGAATTTGGATTTATTTTTCATTTTGTTCATGTTGTCTTACTACTCCATTTACCTTGAGGAATTATATCCAAGCCCAACTTGGCCCTCCTAATTTCCAATCCATAGTAACATTACTAGCTTCTCTAGTGGTTCCCTTCCCTTGGTCAGTCTTGCCCCAAAATTAAGTTTACCTAAACTTCCTGGCACTTCTCAGTGTTGCAATGAGTTCCATTCTGGTTCGATTTTGAGTCTTCAAATTCCCCTTCTTTGCAAGCAATGGCAAGGTCAAATACATTTTTCACTTGTATGGCGACTTCATAGTTCAATTCTAGAAGTCGTTATCATATCTTATGTCCCTCCTTATTTTGTTGTCCTTAGGATTTATTCAATTATGGAGTTTTCTTTCCTTTTGCATCAAACTCTTCACCACAATTATGAATCATATAACGATCCATGCTCACACATATGAGTGGAACTTCGTCACTTATTCTCGTTCTTTACACATTAGTTGTTGTTCCATATCCTGCAACTCTTTCGGGCATTATACACTCAACCACATGGATGATTCATCCATCTCATATATGATTTGAATGTTTATTCCCTATCAATATGTTCCTTGTTCTTTACACGTTGATACATTCCATGCTTTTTACCTGTTGATATATTCCATGTTGGCATTAAGTATTATTGTTGTTTAGTTTTACACATCAACCAACTACAATGCCATAAATCCCATTTATCTTCTCTACTGCCAGTATCTACCATACATTTACTATGTATTATATTGTGGTATACAATATCCACTCCAATAATAAAAAACTCCCCTGGCTTTGCCTTACAAATCATATTGCATATACCAATCACAATCAATACCTATAATGCATTATTATTCAAGACACTAGCACCCATTATTGGTATCTTTGCTCCCTTCTTAATCGGACTTGATTATCATTGCTTATCGACAATATTCCATATTACCAAGCATCGACTCATACTTGGTTTAGTCTTGCACCTCTCTAGTTATCCAACAATTAACCTCACTTGCTTTCCCAATTATGCATTTGCTTCATTGTGAGAGAATAGCTGCAATGTTAATAGCATTGTCCTTATCCAATTTCACGTTTGGTACACTCCTATATCACCATGCAAAATTTTCCTAAACTTTATATTACTTTGGATGTTACCCAAATTGATAGGTGCCTTGTCTAATCAAGCCTAGAGGCTCTACTCTGCTTACGTTTTAAAACAAGTAGAGATATATTTCAAAATGTAAAACTATCTTCTATATTCTCCCATGAATTACCTTTATAGTGACTACACATGGGCTTAATTATGGGTTTAGAGCTAAAAGATGCAACAACACCCTGAGGTTAACACTTTTGTCGAATTTTGCATTTTTCCTATACCTGTACTTAATTTCAAGGACCAAATTCTGCGACTTGTAGAAGAAAATATAAGAAGAATCATAAAAACAGTTGTGTCAAGCGTTGATAGCCCATATGGTTCTGAGTGTTTAGCATCTCCCATATCCTTGATATGATGATCTAGTAAAATTTTATATAGTTATGGGGTTGTCAACTTCTATTTTTTTCACTTATCCGCAAAAATATTTTTTAGAAAAATCGCTATCTCATAAACATAGCAAAAATAGGAAAACTTCACTTCACCAAACATGTTTTACTCGTTGAGAAGGTAAAATGTCTATTTTGAGACCCATCTAGGTCACTTTTACCTCCTCCAAGTTTTCCAAGATTTCCAAATGTTTATGCCAAATAGTGGGCTTTGGCCTATTTATGCATCTCCACTCCACACCTCTTTGGATTTGGCCAAAAGCTTCCTAGGTTTTATCCATGCATGGTCAATGACTGTACTATCAAAATATTAGCCCCAATTGGTCCCCTATCAAATAATTGTGCACAGGTATTCAAAATTCACTAATTCCTCCTTTCTATAAAATTGGAGTTGAATAGACCCATGTCTCTTTCTGGCATTTTTTTAGTTCTCCTTACTAGGAACAAATGCTTGAAATTCCAACAAATTCCAAGTTAATCTAATCCTATTATGGCCAAAACAAGATTCTAGCTCTATAATTAATTTATATACTTCATCATCTGCTAATGTGGTGGGATGACGATGTGGCGAGACACATGGGTGGGTGACATGGCACTATACTGGATGTGACATCCCCTGGGTTTAGCATGCCATATTATGTTTAGGTCCTATCAATGTCACCATGTCACTAGAGATTCATAATTGCATTTTTTTTATCTTACATAAAGAATTATGTGAGTGATCCCTAACCATAGATCTAGGTCCTTGAAGTAATCTTGATCATTTGCATCAATGTGACATGTGTCAAATATCGATCACCTCTCATCTCTTGAATGGTCCAACTCTCATGATCTTGTGGATGTCAGGAGAAGTTGTTCACGACATTGCCCCTTGTGTTAAACTTCTTCCACTTAGCCTTACATGAATGGACTAGATCTTAATCTTAGTCGTTCATGATGTTATCCCTTTTGTTAAACTGTGTTCATATTAATGTGTGTAAATGGTCATGATCTACCAATAGGACATGCCTACTTTAATTTTGGTCGTTCAAAATGTCACCCCTTTAGTTAAAGCATGTTCACTTTCCTGTGCGTGAATGGTCCAAATTTCCCAATTTGATGTGCATGCTTTCATATTAGTTGTTCGAGGTGATATCCCCCATGTTAACTCTTAGTCATCTTTCCTACGTGGACTATCAAAGATCTGCAAATCTCATGGGTCTGATTTAATCTTCGACGTTCTTGGAAAGGTTACTAATGGTACTTCCCATTCAACTTCATTTGCATGATCAACTGAGATTTAAGGATCTAACTTGCATGATTTAATTGGGGGCATTCATGGAGGACAACCCTCTGATAAGCTTCAATTATGTTTTCGAGCAGTTGGGATTTAAAGATATGATATTTTCTATCAAATCTCAGTCGTTTGCGTCAATGGTCCCATGCGTTAAAGGTTCTCTCACTACCTAAATTGTTAAGATCTCATGTTATTGATGATCAAATTCAATCAAGGTTGTTTGCACTTAGGTCCCCTCCGTTAAAGGGTGAGCACTTAATTTTACGCAAATGACTCAAACCTTATGATATGGATGGTTTGATTTAATCTAGGTTGTCTATAAGATCAACTAGTTTTTTGTCTATCCCATGTGAATTCCACCCATGCATATGACGTCCACTAGTACTACCACATGTACATGAAATCCACATGGCTCCTCCACGTCATTACCCATTGTCCATGTAGAATCTATGAGGCCCACATCAAACATTTCTAAATTTTAATTTTTTATAATATAAATATATTTTATTGTATAATAGGTGGATAACATTAAACTTACACCTGACATTTCTCCAAACTGATTTCGTCAATTAACAAAGTATGTATTTTCTTGACACTAGTCTGAATTTTTAACCAAATTTTGCCTTTATGAATTGTTATTACAAGTTCTCATGGTTGTTATGAAAAACATCATATAGCCGTTCAAATCCATGAATTTTTTCATGAGTATTTCATTACACAAATTTATTACAAACAATATTTTTTCATCGAGGTTCCATAGACCCACTTTTGTAACCCAAAAAGTTTCATTTCAACTACTTTATGTATCTAGGCCAACCATTCAAACAATTTTTAATCCTTTACTTTGATATTTGAATCAAACATCTGGAGGATTCAACGTGTTTTTCTTCAAACAAAACCTCTTATGCAATCTATCAAACACTTTATATGCAACCTCAATTATGCATGTAGAATTTCAATTACGACCCATTCAAATCCAATGTTGTAACTTATAGCTTTGATTCCACTTTGTAACGTACCCAAGCACTCTATTAACACTATTGAGGTGATGGGGTACTCCAATTTTCACCATTAACTTATATTTACACTCTAATACCACTTTGAAATGTAGCCATCCACCCCTTTAACAATGTTGAAGTGACAGGTCACTCCAATTTTCAGCATTAACTTATATTTTTACTTTGATACGACGATGTAACGTACCCAACAACCTTTGAACACAATCCAGACTATGGGGTAGTCCATTCCATGCATAAAATTTTACTTGTGATACCAATTTCAATTTTTCCGTTGACTTGTTATACCATTAAGTTTAATAGAAGAAGTAAATATATGTAGTAGTCAATTAACTAAAATACTCGTTCTAATTTATGCAACCATTCCTATCATGCATGCATCCATTCCATGTCCATTAAATTCATGATCATAAACATTTCCATAAATAATAATAAAACAAATACATACATAAATATGAACCATGGCATTGACACACAATTGATAAACTTATACTTTAAAGAGAATATTCCTCCAGATGGATGCAGATGAAGGATGTTCCTTCTAGTTGTAGGCACTCTGATAAAGTAGTTATTATTGAGAGTATAGCTTTGGGAGTCATTTCGATGAGACTTGTGTTGTAATCAAGTCTGGAATCTATATTGTAGTTAGGTTGAGACCTTCTCCATGACTTTATGTTCTATTAAGGTTTGAGACTCGTGTTGTATCGAGTCCATAACTTATATTGTATTAAGTTCACATGACATTGTCATATTCGGGAGAGATGCTTGTACTAGGATCTTATGGTTAAGATCATGACCTTATGTTAAGGTTTGAGATTTGTGTTGTATCAAGTCTGGAACTTATGGTGTATTAAGCATTGAGGATATACTATGTGATGTATGGCTAGTCATGGTCAACAAGTACTACAAGTCTCCTTTAGGGATTAGCTACCCCTAGAGTGGTTTACTTTAGCATGTGACTATATGACCTCGAGGTAATACATATGATCATAGGTTCGGAACAACTCTTAAGAGTATGATATGATATGGAATTAATGAAAACACATATGGACCATGCAGAGAAAATTAATATGAGCACAGAGATAGAGAGAGAGTTTGAATTGCCCATGCATTCCTCCAAGTGAACTCGAATTAATAAGACATCAGTTGAGTCTTAGTTGTGATAAAAACAAGTTCATTTAATTAGGGAATCAACTCCTTAATTTATGCAAGTGGTTGTTGAAGATGACACTTGTGGAGAAACACTAGTTACATTCAATTATGTTCAATTACATTCAGTTTTGTTCAGTTACATTCAGTTAAGTTTAGTTACAATCAGTTACAATCAATTCTGTTCAGTTACATTCAATTTTGTTCAGTTACATTCAGTTTTGTTCAGTTACATTCAGTTCTGTTCAGTTACATTCAGTTCTGTTCACTTACATTCAATTCCATTCAATTGCATGCAGTTCCATTCAGTTACGTGCAGTTCCATTCAATTCAGTTCAATTCATTCAACTAACAACTTAGAGACAGTTAAATGCAGTGAATTAATGGAGGGCGCATATATTCCTTGTGGGAGATAATTATGGAGTGCCAACTTGGCACCAAGTCAGTGAGGGCGCATGGTTGAATATAAAGCAATGCTCTCAGTGTTAACTACTTACTGAAGCATGCAATATTTGCTACCTTCCTTGTATGACCTAATTTGACTTGTTATTAAAGTGTTATGTGATCAACAAGATCATTACAGTGTTCGATTTGATCTCTAATCTACGGTGATCTTGGAGAAGGCAATCTACTGTTGTGTTGTAATCATTCTCTGCCAATTATCAATCATACTCTAAGATTGTTTGATGGGTTTTTTATCCTTCGAATCACTGGAGGGTTTCCCAAGGTATATCTTGTGTTCCATGGTTTGATTTATGTCTTTGGAATATTGATGAGATATATATGCAGTGTTACTATGGATTAAAGTTTTAAAGTTCAATTATCTTCATATTTTTGCTCAATCACTAAGTTATTTCTATGATAGAGGCCAATCCTAAGCCGGGGATATCAGTCCATAAGGTTTAAGATCCCTAATCCTCCTACTCATCAACACAAATGCAACCCTCTAGTGGAGAACCCCCTTCCACAATTGTTTCAATCCACTAACACTCATCATTAACAACCAAATTTTCTCACCTCCCATATCATGAGCTTTGTCATCCATAGACATCATCATTCCACATCATTGGCACCATTTTTCCATTTCATTCCATCAACATGACCTTGGGGAAGTGATAACAAACCAAAAAAGTGAAAGTCAAACCTAAATCGACCACCCTAGAAGGAGGTTGTGGGTTTTCCCTCAAAGTCAGTGACCTAGGTCACAAATTTTCCTTTGAAAGGTGTGACCTTGTCCCACAACTTGATTTTCGTCAAAATTTCATAATTTTTCGCCTTCATCAAGAAGAAAGGGTCAAAAGTTGACACAAACCTTGACATTGTTGAAGTTAGTTAACATATTTAGGGCTTGAGAACCTAATTTCTCCACTAAGTAATCAATGAAATGGAGAATCTTCAGATTGCCTCTATATCCATCTCTTTCCCACTCTTGTTGCTATAAAAAATCCCTCAAGGTACCCCATTCCATATACAATTTATATTTCTCACTCATGCCGTTATGCTGCCAAAATTCTCCCATAGCTAGGAGCAAGCCATATCTTACCTTCTACTTCACCTAAAGGAGATTTCCATTGTGACGGCTGGCTAGAAGTTGCGAGATCACAAAGGAGACAAACTGACCCTCCCTTGGACAATTGCAGTTCCCTCTCCCTCTTCACTTTACCAAGGTGTTCATTTGTGTACCACTTCCTTGCGATAATATACACATCATTATTGGATTCATATATGTATTGTCTTGGTACTCTTTATGTGTGATGTGATTAAAGAATGACGAGGTCTTGTTATTTTAGTTTGGTTAGTTTTTGTTATTCCCCCCCCCCTTATTCTAAATCTATACCAAAGTTACATAACCCTTCGGTATGTGCCCTTTTGTGCATGTGGGTGTTTTTTCACACCATACATATTCTGGTGATCATATTGGGGAGGATCCATAATGCCCCTTTGGTTGTCTTTTAAGTATTTTCTTGCTTGGATCTAGTTGTGTATGTTGGCTATTTTCTGTTGTTAGAGTTGCAAGTAGGTTCCTTAGCCGAAAACCCATTTTTTCAGGCGCACCTGAAAGTAGATTCATCAATTTTTGGAAGATTTGGGTATGATTCTTTAATTTTTATTCAAATCATGTGAACTAGGTCATAATTTTTCCTTGAAAATACACAATCTGTTCCAAAAACCTAAATTTTTAGCAGTTTGTAGTTGGTGTTGCTTTCATATTTTCCTAGTTCAGTTAATTTTTTGCTTTAGGTTTGTTTATGATTTTTCTTTTACTGCTTTTAGCTTAATTGCTTGTTGTAACGGTTGTTTACTTCTCCTTTTAGACGTTGTAGGTGAAGAAGATATCCATAGATGCTAGGATATGTCACTTGTGGGGTTCTTTTTGGGGTTTGTTTCTAGTTACATTTTTCTTCATCTCCAACAAGTTTGATTGTCAGATATACTTTGACAGTTGATTGTTAAGTTTGTTTAGAGAACCTTATTTTATAGTTTGGATCATTTTCTCTTTTCTTTACAAATCCATACCTTGATTAGCTATCTTGTTTCCATGCTTTCTTGGACTTGTGAATGGTTTGATTGTGATCATTTGGATTGGGATATCATTTATTTATCTCGAGAAAAAATCCATTTAGTTTAGTATTGAGGTTATCTTGTTTCTCTTTTCATCATTGTTCAAGCATTTACATATCTTCGTTATTTACATTTGGTAGTTGTACATACCACTTGTACACACACTCTCATACCTTAATTCAAACGTCCCTTGGTTCATGACCCCAAGTGGAGCCTAAATATCAACCCTAATATAAACGCATTAAATTTATCACTTGAGGGCCAAACTTAATTTTGTAGTTAGATTAGGAATTTTGGGCCAGGCATCGAAATAATTCCACCTAGTCACTATACATCTAAGACATAGTGGTTGATTTCTTTTGGAGCCAAAATCCTCGATATACTATTTTTTGGAACAATTGACGCGAATTTATGTGTGGGCCCATCATTTTAGGGTGGTACATGGCTATACTGGAACCAGATGGAGGAGTGGTGCACCTTCCCCATTCATTACTTTAGATAATTGAGATCATTGCCTTCGATCTAAAGCTACATGTAACTCATCTAACGTGTTCGTGAATCAGGTAGCTTAGTATCCATTCTATTAGGAATTTTACCCAAAGGTGATCCCCTCAGGTGGGGGGATATCTAGAGCATATAAGATTTGACATATACCCTCTCTATAACTATTCCACTCAATCTTTACTAATTGGGCAGATAGGAATTGGGACCCCTATTTGTGTTTGGTGTTTGGAAGACATGACACATCTTTCTACTTATTTTCTTCGAAATACCCCCATTATGGAAAAGGTTTGAGAGTGATTTATTTTTATTTTTTCTTTGCTTATTGTATATCTCTTTTAGTGCTAGTGGGTCTTTTCTTTTTCTAGGTTGTTCTTTTCATTTTAATCTTCTCTGTGCTATATTAGATCACTTGTTGCACCCATGTTGCACTTGTTAGTTGATTCGGTACCATTTATAGAGTTGATATGCTATGATTGGAGCAGTATTTACACTAGCTTCATGTTAGATATGCATTGTTGGATTAGTTGCCTTATATCCTGTCTCCATATCTCCCCTAAGGTACTCTCATAGACGTTAGGGCTGACCCCCTCTATACGGTTGTTTAGGCTGCACCATTGGCGCTGCGAGTCACTTTCCAGTTTGACATTCATCACCTTCAACTTATTAGTCTTCAGAGTGATCATGGTCCATATCCTCATAGCTCAGATCACCTTAATCTCCCCCTTTTACTGACACCATGGTTTGTAGTATCACCATTCTTGTTGGTATGCCTATTTTTGGTTGTATTAATGTTATTGGTAAAATCCCTATTTCTAGTGGTATTCGTGTTACTAGTAGCATCCTTATTTCCAATGGTGGAAACATTCTTATTTTTTGTGGAGGATTCGTTGGTGGTGGTCCCATTGGCGGAGCTATGTCCAACACCACTATTGGTCCCTCTACCTCATATCCTAGTATGAGTCTTCTGTTCATGGCTAGTCTCAACCTTCCATATTTGGTGAGACTAACCGATGATCCCATCCGTCATGATCCTGCTTATCCTTCCATGCCTACCAAACTTCTCTCATATATCCCTAAGTTTGAAGGGAAGTGATATGAGGACCTGTTGAGGCCTGGGAAATCACAGGTAACAATAGTTAGGGATTCTCCCCAATAACGTTCCCAACTAGCCCGTTATTGTTTCGTATGGGGAATCCATCCGGTTTATGGTCCAGCTACCATAGGTCAAGTAACAAAATAAAATGGTTTACCGGTTACGGAACGGTCCACCGTGTATATTTTTAGTTTTTTGTATTTAAGTATGATGTGCAAGTACCTATCTAAAAATGCATATTGATAGAGAATACGAGGAGTGGTCACAATGTGATGCGCAGGTTGTTACCTCTCGTCTTAACTCTCTCGCATCTAAATCACACACAACAAGAAACTAAAACTAACTAACCTATCCCTAGGGAACAAAATTATCATTTATCAATGAGTAATGTATTTCTGCGCATGCATTAAGAAAAATCACAGATAGCTGTTACTTATTTCAGAACACATGAACATTAATAGATATATGAACAAAAAGATAGCTTATTGTTTATGAAAACCTTCATTACTCACAGTGGAAATTTCACAAAATAAACTAGAGTGCATTCATAACATGGACATAGGGTGAAAGAGTTAGAGTGATCTCACAGTTAATGGACATAAGCTGAAAACAAAATAGTTCACATTCAACTGATCCATAGCACAACATTTGAAACATTCCACCAAGCTTTCTCTAGTAGGAAACTTGTAATTATTTATTGCAAAAGGAAATAGTTCTTCTTGCAACATACTCTCACAAATCTATCTAGGAAAAAGTCCCTTAGTGCATCTAACTCTCCTATATTTATACAAAACAACAAAACCTTTAGGCTACCCCCCGGTGACCTTTGGGCTCCCCCAACCGTTCAATCCCACAATTTTGTCTTTTAGTGAGTGCTGTACAATACGTTACATTAAATTAAAATTTAATAGAACTTTTATAAAGAGGGACCAGCTTGGTCGCTGATGAAATTTTCCCAAGCCTGGGCCTCTACTGCTATCGATCTGTTGAGATCTCAGATCCTCACTTTCTTCTTCTCTTTCTTCATCTCTGCTTCTTCATTTTCTTTCTCTTCCTTCCTTGTTGCCTCCTTTCTTCTGCTTTGTCTTTTATACATATCTTCTTTGCAGTAACAATCACCCTGTCATGAATAACCAAAAAATGTATCAATCTATTTACCTTCTCCGTATGCATTCTGTAAAATAAACTATACACAGTGTTAATGCATGAAAAGAAAAAATGACAAGACAAAGAAATCTTGCGAGTTTTTGTCTTGAAATCCGCTAAATCCACTGTCCAAACTAAAATCACAAGCCCGATAAAACAGACTCTTTATCTCAATCTAGGCCGCATCTGGACTAATTTGAAATCTTCCGATGAAAGCATGAATCATAACAATGTAACCGCCAATCCGAACCCTAAACTGCGCTCTTCATCTCGGAGAAAACCTAGAATCGACCAAAACCCACAGAAAACTCCGCCATCCCATAAAATAGAGTAAAAGCACACAAAAACAACGGGAAAAACCCTCACCGGTGGGAAAAATACCAAGCATCGGGCGAAAAAATCTTCATTGGCGAACATAACAACTATATGTCGGATGGTTAGTTCACTAAGCAGCTGCAACAATGGAAGTCATATAGACTAAGGGTTCTGCGACAAAATAAAATGTCAACGAAGTAAAGCACTAAAATTTGTTGTACATGCATTGGAGATCGGAACCACTACCCACTAAACACATCGACATCAGGGAGTGGAAGGACTAACCATAATGCGTCGGCAGAATAGTTCACTAGAAAGCCGCAACGACGGAAGACAAACTAACTGCGAGTTTCGCGGATCACAAAACTGTTGACGATCGGAACAACTAATAACTAACTCATTGGAACCTCGAGACGCAAAATACTCCACAGTGTCGGTGAGACAAACAACAAGGCCTCCGAAACGGCGGTGTCGTTCAAGACTAAAACTCCGACCGCTTCTCAAAAACATTCCGATAGCGAAAAAAAAATCATCGAAAAGCAAAAGGTTTGAGCAATAAAACCACGGAATTGTTGAAAATAAGAGCTATCCATCAGCACGTTCTCTATTTGCCCTCCGAAATGACGGCGATATAGAGGACTAATGCCTCGATTCACACATCAATAGACTTCCGATAGCGATAAGAAAAAATCATCGAAAAACGTTGAGTGTTCGAAAGACTTTAAAGACGTGCAGTGGTAAAATTAGTTCATTCAACTCCTGAAACAACAGAAAATTGAATCAATCAATCATCCAAATTCCCAAGGTCAAAAGAAATCAACAAACTTGCTAGACAAAAACAAAAGGAGTGTCCAAATTTGTTTAAAAATTTGGGAAAATTGTTGTAGCTGCAATAGAACCCTAAGAACGATATCATGTCCTCTCATTTGTGGTGATTCTCCGATAAAATCATAGAATATTTTATTTTATTACATTTCTTTTAGAGGACCTTGTTTGACATAGTTTCCAAGTGGTATATTAAGCAACTTCATGGCATGGATCCCAACTTGGTGTCCTTGGATTCCACTTTCTTGACATTCTTCTAGTTACCTGTTTGTAATGATGAGGGAGTCGAGATGTTGTTGTCATATCGTCTAACCTCATCCACCCATATCATGGATCACATCCATGAGTGGAGTCGACACCGGATTGTTTGTAATATTAATATCCATGACTATATATTCTTAGATTAGTTCCTTAATCTCTCCTTCTCACTATAGCCAAGGACTTGGCCTCCGATCACCCACAAACCAAAGAGGAATCCATTCTTAAGGACCAACAATATGATGTTATCTATCCACAATTTGGTTACCTATATACAGTATTTGTTGACGGTCCTATAGGTAACTCCTCTCGGAAGGATTCCTTTGGGGCACCCGATGTCGCTGATGGCATTATCAGTGTTGTTGCATCCAATCCAAATCCTTACTCGCCCTACCATCCCCCTTTAAGTTGTTATGCATATGGTAATCCCCCGAGTGTAACTCCCATGCAAGGTAACAACCCTCAGTTATGGACTAATCATCCATGTTCCTTTTACAGGGTTTGTGGACATTACATTAATCATTCCCCCCATATAAAATAGGCTCACCAATTGTGAACTAAGGCCAACCAACATGAAGCAACTAATGCCCCACAAGGGAAACCTAATCTATATCCACCTCATCCAACCTAATCACAATTGATGGTCCTATAAAACCCCTTCATAGCACAAGGGGTGGTGAAAACACAACCTATGGCACCTTATCCATCTTTACCATCGTCTTTTTATTATCCTTGTGATCCTTCTGTTTAGCATCTCCTCATGATGTCCATTGATATCAATCTTCAGACTAAATGTAACCAATATGGTTTAGTTATTGATACTTCCCATATTAATAAAGGGAAAGGATCCACACAAGTCAAATAACCTTTGCACCTACCTCGTTAGACTACGGATGGTGTTCCTAATATCCTTAAGATCCTCTTGCATCATGCAGTGAATAACTCCAATTCCCATGCAACGCCTAACTATAACATTATGGATGACTTGGCAGAGTTCCCTATCGCCATGTTTAGATTAAAGGTTCTTCTGAACTATCCTACACAGTGCAAAGCATTATTGTCCACTCTAGGTGTAATCGATCCTTCCAATACTTTCCTGATGACATTTGATATCGATTAATTGGAGCCTCATATGCCCTTTTCAGTAGCATTTAATATTCTCGTGACCATCAAGAACTTGGTTATTCATCGTAGCATCATCGATGAAGGTTTCTCCTCCCGTGTCATGTCTACCCATGTTTGGTAGAAGCTTGTTTCCCTTGAACCTGCATCGTCCCTTATGACATTGCATGCCTATGATGGTTGTGCTGCTCAACCACAAGGTGTCCTACATAATGTCCATATCCAATTAATTGAGAAAAGGGTCTTGATTGACATTGAGGTTATCAACGCCCAGTTAGATTACAATTTCCTCCTTGGGTGTAACTACATATATGTTATGCAAGCAATTGTCTCTATGGTGTTTAGGATAGTGATGTCCCCCCATGAAGGGAAGATTATAAAACTAGATAAATTGACATATTATGATCCCAAGGGGACAAATTTTGTGGCTCACGTCTTTCCTACGTTTGATAGAAGATTTGGAATCTTGTCCATTCCTTCATTTACGAGTATTAGTATGGGAATATTTCAACATTATTATCTAGTTAGGTCTTTCCATACCCTGCCGTCCCCACCACCAAATGTTTAGATATTAGAGTTGCACACTATCTCCTCTAAGAACTCTACCGCCGAACCTCAACCCCTATCCTTTCCCAATCAATTTTCAGGGAACTTGTGGGGAGCTGCACATATACATCAAATCACATTTCTATTTCCACCTTCTAGAATAGTGAGCATGGGTTGAGTATATTGGAATTGATGTCAACAGAAGAAGAAGAAGAAGTAAATGTTCAAACAAATATGTGCATCTAAAGGAAGAGGACGAAGCTATAAGGTTGCTATAGCTCTCGAATGATAGAGCTTAGTTGTTCCAGCAGGTAGAAATCAGAAGGCTAAGATTAAAGCAAGAAGATATACGGCTGTAAAGGGATTTCAGAAAGGAGAGCTGCTAGCTAGTTAAGGCTCTTTGCTAACAGTTCTATGTGATGCAGATCAAGGACTGAGGATGGCATGGAAATCAGTCGCCTTGTCATCAACCAGATCAACCGTTGGGAAAGTTAGTGGAGAGATCAACGATCCATATTGTATTCCATTCTATAAAGTGTACGGAGTTCAACATAGCAGGTATGGATGTGAAATTTTATTTTATTCCACCATATTCCAGTTCAAGTCCTCCGTCAATTACGAAGATGTCGATCCAAGGGTTCTGAGTGATCTTGCTGGTGAGAAAAGGGTCAAGGGGTAAATGAAAGTTTCGGACGTGAAATCTTTTCGAGATCGGGTTAAATGGTCATTTCACATCCATCCTATTGAACAAAGATTTGGTGATAAGCCCCTTTTGGAGAACAATTTGGGTGCAACTACTAAACTTGGATAAAAGTTATATTTAGTTAAATGTGCAAAGCAACGTTCTATTAACTAACACATAATTAAAACGATGAATATCAATATTTATGAAAGGACACGATGAATTCTTGCAGTGCTTCAATGAAAAGACACCATGGTTCAAGTATAGATATGATGATATATAAACATAATTTGATTCCGGAAGATAGGGGTCTATGTAGTCCAGAGCGATGCAATTGCAAGAAAATATAGAGACCAATGAAATGAAGAATAACTAGTGACAAAATTGAAGAAATAAGAATATCTGGAAATATGATGAAATCAAATTAGGGTGGTAGGGTGGTGCTAGTGTAGGAAACAATCCCGTAGGGGGTTGTAGCCTCCCTCAAGTAGTGTCTAGAAAACAAGGATGTTGTGGTATCCTTATATGTGGGTGCATATAGAAAAATCAGGGGTGTTGGTGCATCCTTTAAATAGTAGAAGATTTTGTTGTTGCCATTGTAAAAGTCATATTATTAATGAGTTTGATTTTTTGGTTTTCTCTTTGAGGTTTCCACGATAAAATTATGTGTTCTTATTTGTCTGATTCATTGTTTACTTTGTGCTTAAATACTAATTATTTTAATAAAGTGAAAAGAAGGTAATACTGATTCACCCCACCCTCTTAGTATTGCTGGATAACAAACAATTGGTATCAGAGTAGGTTCCTTCACTGCAGTCTAAATCACTATAAGGAATATCTTAATTAAAACCACAATGGATCATCAAGAAAGGTTAGTTGCTAACAAGCCTCCATTATTCATAGGAAGAAATTATGCATTTTGGAGTGTAAGAATGAAATTCCATATAATGTCTCTTGGATGCAAAGTTTGGAATTCTGTTGAAAATGGGTATAAAATACCAGAGACCCTACCTACAAATAAATATGGACAAGATCAATATGAATCCAATGCAAAAGCTTTGAATGCCATTTTGAATGGAGTAGCAAATTTAGTGTTTTCTAAAGTCATGCAATGTAAGACAACAAAAAATGCTTGGGACAAATTAAAAATTGTTATGAAGGGGATTCCAAAGTAAACAAATCCAAACTTCAAACATACAAAGGGCAGTTCGAAAGTCTAAAAATGAAAGAAGAATAAAATATTGCAGAATATCTTTTAAGAGTAGATGAAATTGCCAATGATATTAAAATCCTGGGAGGAGAAATAGTGGAGAAAGAAGTAGCTGAAAAGGTACTAAGAACCCTACCAATGAGATATGACTCAAAAGTGTCTACTATAGAAGAACGAGATGATCTTGATTTTTCGACAGTAGATGAGCTACATGGGATCTTCAATGCCTATGATATGAGAACATGACAAAATGGACCATGAAGAAAAGAAGCAACATTGAAAGCCACAAAAGATTCAAAGAAATCTGAAGCCTTACCCAAGAACCACTCAGAGAACTCAGACGATGAAGATGCTCTTTTCATCAAGAAACTTGAGAAAGGTACTAGCAAGTACAAAGGAAGGATACCCCTTAAGTGATTTAACTACAGAAGAATTGGACACTTTGCCTCAGAATGTTCCTATTCTAAACAAGATGATAATGATTGTAGATAAACCTCTAAAAAATTCAAGAAGCACTACAACAAATTTGACATTTAGGGGTGGTTGCCTTCCGCCTCCAAATGTCAATTTTGGGGGTGGTTTTGGCTTTGGAGGCAGTCTTTACAAAACCTCCCCTAATACCACTGACACTAAAAGTTTTGTCTTTTAGGGGCGGTCCTGGAAGAGATCAAAACCGCCCCTAAAAGTGACTTTTAGGGGCGGTCCTGGAAGAGATCAAAACCACCCCTAAAAGTGACTTTTAGGGGCGGTTCTAAACCCCCCCCCCAAAAAAGTGACTTTTGAGGGTGGTTCTAAACCCCCTCCAAAAGTGACTTTTTGTAGCGGTTCTAACCCCCCCCAAAAGACACTTTTGGGGGCGGTTCTACCCCCCCCCAAAAGACACTTTTGGGGGCGGTTCTACCCCCCCCAAAAGACACTTTTGGGGGCGGTTCTATCCCCCCCCACAAAAAAAAGTCACTTTTGGGGGTGGTTTTGGCTTTGGAGTCGGTCTTTACAAAACCACCCCTAACAGCATCGACGC
>LPNX011027162.1:0-35650 GCA_001517045.1 Pseudotsuga menziesii | reverse complement strand
TCTTTACAAACCTTTGGGGGTGGTTATAAACCCCCCTCATAGGTACCTACAGAGGTGGTTCGAAATCCCCCCCTAAAACACTTTACAAACCTTTGGGGGTAGTTATGAAACCCCCTTGTAGTGACATCTGAATTTAGTTTCGAAACCCCCTCGTAGCCATAATAGATCATAATAAAATATATTTTATTTAAAACATCAATATTGCAATATCATTAGGGCACAAAGGAATCGAACCTTCAACCTCCTGCTTGTAAAGAAGGTGCTCCACCATTGAGCTAGAGCCCTTTAAGAATTGGGGAAAGGGGCAATATTAACACCAAGATTGCATCATTTGTAATTCTAAGAAAAGACTAATAATCCCAACATTGTTTATGTCTCAAGAGACCTAAGAAAGTAGTCTGAATTGCTCTGACCTTATAGTTTGGTTGAACTTGAAAGGTTTCATATGCAACATTGATTCAATAAAGAAAACATCAATACATTAACGTTTTGCAGGACAAAGTTGACATTCAAGTTCGTACACATACTCTAGAAGTTAACATCTAACTTGTATTTCAAGTATTCATGGATAAGAACGAGCATCTTTTCTAATGGTTGCTTGATGGATCCATGTAAGAGTAACCTTCTCTTAAAATTTATGTCTGTAGATCAACGGGTTCTACAATTATAACATATTTAGACATAACTAAATCTAGTCTGGTGATATAAATAACATTAACTACACCATGGAGAAATACAAAGATTAGAATTTGCATAGAATGGATAAATCTATAATCTTTTCTAAGATAAACAACTCATAATAATGCATTTATAGATATAGAATACCTGCAACTGATCTAATCGCAAATGAACACCACCATCACTCTAAAGGCCAATGAGATGAAGTGCACCATTTTAAAAACACTCCTTAATGTATTTAGACCCTTCTCCCTCGTAGACATTTCCAGAGGCAAGAGCATAATCCACTAATTTTGCTTTGCACCCAAAGTCAAAATCAAAGTTAATATGTTTCCCATTCTAGATCACAACTGAACTCATAAAAAATGGGAAAGTGTAATGACATATATAATCTATACTTAATGAGTGAGGCCGCCTAAGTACCCCCCCTCAATATCAGCTAACGGTAAAAAATGGCGAAGGGTAACAACGCAGAGAAAGAGTACAATTATCAAACAAGAATATATGTAGCACACATAAATAGTAGAAATATGCTTTGAGTTACCATTTATACAATTATAAAGTACATCTTATACAAATATCATATGATATCACCCTAATTTGTAAGTGTTGGAGTATCGGTACAACCTGAACATGGTATAACCGCCGCACCTCTGGGAATATAAAAGAAGTGGACTAACCGCCACTCCTGGAGATAGGGCCTTGTGCTGGGTTTCAATTGTTCATCAACATATTCAGGTTTTGGTGTAACAAGAAACCTTACATGGTATCAGAGCATAGGTCTCAGGTTCAATTCCCCTGAGCTACGTCAAAAGCGGGGTGTTGGAGTATCGGTACAACCTCCACATGGTATAACCACCGTACCTCTGGGAATATAAAAACAAGTGGACTAACCACCACTCCTGGAGATAGGGCCTTGTGTTGGGTTTCAAATGTTCATCAACATCTGCAGGTTTTGGTGTAACGACAAACCTTACAGTAAGGTGGTCAATAAATTAACTATTACACAACCATGATTTCAACAAAATGTTAATGCTTACCAAATATTAATGTAGGGAAAAATACCCAATGTATAGGATTCTCATAAGTCACTCTGAATGCATAAATGATCCACATGCAAGATATTCCTTCTTCACTGTAATCCTTGACAGTTTTCATCAATAATTTTCCAAAAGTAAAAAAACCACAGTAAGCAAAAATAAAGTGAGCTGCTTGTTTACCTTACTGGAAAATAACAGATATCAAGCATAGTAAGTCATATAGGATAGTGGAGTTGAATAAGGACTTTGTTCCTTCTTTGAAGGATATGGCAAACAGAGTAACAATTTTATTTAATCCAATTGAGTCATTTAGATGGATAACTTAGCTTTAGCTTACAGAGCTTGTTAGCTTGCAGAAGCTTTTAGGTAGCTTATTGGAGCTTAGTTAGCTCGAGGAAGGTTCGATCAAGAGGAACAAGCTCAGAGTTTAGACTCTTGGAGCTCACACATAGAGAGAGAGAGAGGTCTTTGTTTGTAATGATCGATCCATTGTATTTAGGTTCAGATAAAGGACCATTGTGAAATAACATCGTATGCCTGTATTTTTGTGTTAATTGAGTTTATTGATTGAGTTTGGTAGCAATTTCCAATTTGAATCATTTCTTATGACCACATTGACTGTATGGTTAGTTGAATGAAAACATGTCTTGAGTATTGACATTTACACATAGTAAGTCACTTTTAGTTGTGCATTGCAAGGCAGATCCACGACGTAGGAGATGGTTAACGAGGTTGCAAGTCGACGATGGTGATCGAGAGGTGAGTCGATCAATGGCTAAAGAGGAATTTCGCTGACTAAATAATGAGAAAGTTAAAGGTGAATCTATTGCGAAGATGGAAATTAATCGTTGCAAGGATGAAGAAGATCAACGGTTAAGAATGATCTTGCTGCAGATCAATGACGGATAACTATTTTGCTAGGATAACTAGCGCGATAGAATAAATTCCTGACTGGCGCAATACTTTATAAAATCCTCCCTATAACAATTTAAGTCCATCATCGATCTAGATCTGACGGTTGTTAGTCCATTTCGCTGATGAGCTAGCAAGTGGGTTAATTGCAAAACCTGGGCATGAAATCATTGTGTAATCCAATTCATTGACGGTAATCTTTGTGTAATATTTATGTAATCTTTGGGCCACGTGTGAGCATGTGTTGGGAAGTACAGTTGTAGAAGAGGATCCTAGCCACGCCTGAGCACGTGGTGGGAAGTACGGTTTCAGGCCCGAAGGGATGGATAAGGGAGATTTGCAGCACATGACAAATATGGTCTTTAAGGCTCAGAGGACGCTAATCCAGGATGAGTCCAGGATGATGAAGATTGAGTATAGAATCATTATCACGGTGAGGTGGCTGCCACCCTTATAATTCTGAAGCAGCTCTGCCCTCTTATCAATGACCTCTGTGGAGTATCCCAGCCTCTTTTGTGTCGAAAGGGCTCGCGACTGTGCTTTCTGCTCTGAAGCGCTGGTGCTTGGTGAAGAGTCTATCTCCTAGGTTTTCTCCATGGCTCGCAAATGCTCTTAGACGAGAATCTTGGGGTTGGGGGAATTCTCGGCCAACAATCAAGACAAGGGTCATGTGACTAGAGCCCAGATACAAGCGCAGGAGGCTGCTGACTTCTTCAAAGACTTTGTTCCTCTGGCTACTCGAAACAAAATTGAATCAGTTGTAGACCTTTTATGGGATGAAGCTAAGGCCATGCCCCAGGAGGAGTTGCGTCGTGAGGTTGAACCTTGGGTGGTAGACCCTGGTAATACAGCTGGGAGGGTTGCGGCCTATGAAATATTACTTACGCTCTATTAGGTTAACATGAACCTGATAGCGCACTCTTCGCTTAGCGTTGCTGCAAAACATGAAGGGGATGAAGAACCAGTGAGATTTTGGAAGGGGCACAACTCCGATTGCCGGCTAATGCACATAAAGATGGATATCATGGCCACAAAGATGGGGATTCAATTCTTCCACCCGAGGTGGGAGCAGGAAGAGGTCGGAGGCACGAGCATGGCCAAGTCAATTGACATGACTGCTAGGGAGCCCTTCGGGAAGATGAAGCATACCAAACTCTCCTCTCCAGGAGTGTCTTCCCAGGGCCGGCTTTGAGGCCCCTGTGTTTATGCTCTTGTCATTTCTTGTTCAGTTTACTATTAGTGGTTCCAGTAGTGATAGGATTTATAGGCAGCTTATGTATGTAATCGGGATGGGGCAAGACATGCACAATCTGGATGTTTTGTTATGTCTTGTTCAGTTGTCTGTTAATGGTTCCTGTAGTGATTTGATTTATGGGAAGCTTATGTATGTAATCAGGATGGGGCACGCCATGAAGAATATGGTTGTTTTGTTTCGGGATGGGTGGTTCTATTTTGGGACGAATGTAAAGCTTGTCAAAACTGGGTAGGTGGTTTCTGGATTTGTTATTCAAAATGTAATTAAGTGACAATGCAGTAATACAATCCTTTTATTTACAAAAAAAAGTTGGAGAAATTTTGAAATATTCTACAAGTGATTCAATTTCTCACATTTCAGCAAAAACAATGGATACAATTAATATATAATTTGATATTTATGTCTTAAAAGAAAAGGAATTTACCACCAATGGACACAAACAACTAAAAAGTAGTCAATGGGATTGCTAACTAAATTATGTAAAATCCTTTAATAGTGTTCAGGGCAGCTCTAGGAGACCTATAGGTGATACTCCCAATGCCTAAATGGAAACCTATAGGTCATACTCCCAAAGAATGTTGAAATTGTATTGTTAATAAGGATCTATACCTCAAAGTTCAGATATGATGCCAATAACGTCAGATGATCTTGGCATCATTGTTAGGATTACAATCCTCCGTTGTCCAATTTGGTCATTTATGTCTAAATAAGGAGTCGTGTCTAAATTGGGAGTCCTTTTATTTTATTTTTAGTCACTAGCACCATTGGGTCCACTTGGCCTAATTGGGGCACCTGTACCAGTTACTAAAGTGTGGGGGACACTAATTGAGGCCAACTTCCACTGATTTCACTTGCATGCATCAGTTTAGGATCCTCCTAGATCAATCCCTATAAATTAAGAGCCACTGGGAGTGTCGATACTAGCCTCCATCAGTCGAGTTTAGTTGGTTACTAGTCAAGCTCAGTTAGGAGTCAGTTACATCCAGTTCTAGTTCCCTGCATTTAGTTCTATTTAGTTAGCGCTAGGATTGCATGGTTGCATGGAGGTGAGGTGCATTTACTCACCTACCTTAGTCAGTTAGACTAGTTAACACAGAATTATACACTTCAGTTTGTATTTTGAACTCCGATAATGATTTAGACAAGGTTAGTTAACCATTCAGTCAAGTAGAGTCCAACCAATTCAAATTTCCTCACATGGATTCGAATTGCATGTGGCTATTTAGCCATTATAATTCATTGTAATTAATTATCTAATTACTTTTGATTAATGAAATAATTCACAGTTGCAAGCCATTTTTGCATTGTTTCATTCTTCAATTTCTGACTAAAATTGTGTGATCTATTATGTGAGTTGTGTGTTGATCCATAGATCTATGTGCTCAATTTGATATAGTATCAGAGCCTCAATAGGAAAAGGCACTTCTCGTACTATATATTCATACTTGGATCCCTTTTTTTTGAGCAAAATTGCTCCTTCCAGTAGTGCACCAGAAGCAGAGAATTTACCACTTAATATCCCAAGGTAATGAATTGTTGATCAAGCTTGCTTGATCAACTATGGTGGGTGTGAAGGAAATTCGAAAAGTGCATAATGTCGACTTATTTTGTCTATGTGATTGTGTGATTTACAGGTTTATAAATCCTCTTCACTGTATTTGCTACAAGCAAATCAGTCTCCTTCACTGCATTCGCTACAACAACTCAGTCTTCTTCATTGCATTCCAGATGCCCCCTCCAATAGAGATTCTCACTGCTTTCAACTATCACCAGTGGAAGGAGGAGATGGAGATGCAGCTACACTCCAAAAGACTCTTCAGACTTACAATGGAGGCAGAGGTAGAGCCAATCCATTATGTTGACAAAGAAAAGTACTTCAATAGGCTTGATGAATCCTATGGATGCTTGTGCCTCTCAATCTCTCAAGATCTTCTCTTCCACATCAATGGATTGAAGAATCCCAAGTAGGTTTGGGATAATATTGCCTCCTTATTTGATAAGCAGGATGATATGAGGATCTATCAGCTAGAGAATGAGCCAATTTCTCTTCATCCAGCCAATTTCGAAACACTAAATGAATTCTTCACAAAATTCAAGAATCTAGTGTTACAGTTGAAGTTGTGCAAAGTTGAGAAGGAGGATGATCAACTCATCCTTGCCATTATCTCAAAATTTGGTGTAGACTACTCAGTATTTGTATCAAGATTTCATTCAGTGAAGCTTACTAGTCCAAATTAGAGGATTCCTACTCTTAACTCCTTCATTGAATCTCTGACTCATGAGAATGACAAGTTGATCCAAATGGGGATCATTCGATCTTCCAGAGATCAAGCACTAGTTACAGGAGGACCTAAGGTAGAGAATGATAAAGTGAAGCAAAAGGATGAGTCTCTTGTGGAGAAAGAGCAGTCAAATGACCCTTCAAGTTTGAAGAGAAGTAAGAAGAATGGCAAAGGAAAGACACTTTGTTCTTAATGTGGAAGGGGCTTTCATCCAGAAAGCTCCTGTATGAGAAGAACAATTGATGAGATGGCTCTTCTTCTGAAGACACATAACATTACTATACCTACTAGCGCAAGGAAGGCTGACCATAGAGAAGAAACTGAAGAACATGAAGAGACATGCCATGCACTGAAGGCTAGCTACTCAATAACACATGACTTCCTCATTGATTATGGAGCTTCCAATCACATGGTTGCATCCAGAGAACCATTCTCTTCCTTGCAGTATTTTGATGGTCCTAGTATTCAGATGCAAAATAACAGTAAAGTTCAAGCCAAAGGGAAGGGTTTTATCAATCTTGAACATGGAAAATTCAATTATGTGCTTTATGTGCCCTCCCTAGCTGCAAATCTGTTATCTGTATTCCAGATGACTCATACTGGCTCTCCAAAGTGAGTTATATTTGGTCCTGACTCAGAGGATATCACATCTATCTCTATTGGGAACATCATAGCGAAGGGTGTTGCAATTCATGCCTCCCAGGAATACGAGTTCTCACACTTCATGCCATTTTCAGAACCTGTGCACTCTCAGCAGCCATTTATGAGACTAAGATTTAGGGTGATTCAGATCCAGATCCATTCCCTACTTCCAAACTAGAAGCCAGGAAGATGTCTGGAAATCCATCTGACACTCAGAAGACTAAGAAACTTGTGCTATGTCATGCAATCTTACCTCCTTTATAGAGATGCAATAAACTCCCTATAAGAAGCTACATGGAAAGGGATCAGTCTCACTACATTTAGAAGAATAGAGTGGATCATACACCTCTTCATCCAGAAAGAGGCAAAGTTTAAATTCCTCCTTCCTTCCATCATTATTTTTGGAGAAGATGGAGAAATCTACATGCCAGACCCCAAGATATTTGTGTAGAGAACATCATGCATGCTGCCTCGATACATCACATAGATTGCAACAACATATTTTCAAGTTTTTGAAACTTTAATCCTGATTTTATCTTCTTAGTTAGAGTGGGGGATTTTTTCCCATGTGTTTTTTCCCCATCTCCTTGTATTGAGCAGTTACTTTACTTTACTTGTTGTAATGAGTGACCTATGGTCTTCGTTACCAGGGCCCACAAATTTTCCAAGTTAGCATTCAGGGGGGGTGTTAGGATTATAATCCTCCCTTGTCCATTTTGGTCATTTATGTCTAAATCAGGAGTCCTTTCAGTCTATTTTTAGTCACTAGCACCATTGGGTCCACTTGGCCTAATTGGGGCACATGTACCAGTTACTAAAGTGTGGGGAACACTAATTGAGGCCAATTTCCACTGATTACACTTGCATGCATCAGTTTAAGAGCCTCTTAGATAAATCCCTACAAATTAGGAGCCACTGGGTGTGCCGATACCAACCTCCATCAGTTGAGTTCAGTTGTTGACTAGTCAAGCTCAGTTAGGAGTCAGTTACATTCAGTTCTAGTTCCCTACATTTGGTTCTATTCAATTAGTGCTAGATTTGCATGGCTGCATGCAGGTGAGGTGCTTTTACTGACCTACCTCAGTAAGTTAGACTAGTTAACACTAAATTAGACACTTGAGTTTGGATTTTGAACTCTGATGAACTCTAATAATGATTTAGACAAGGTCAGTTAATCATTCAGTCAAGTAGAGTCCAACCAATTTTAATTTCTTCACATGGCTTCGAATTACATGTGGCTATTTAGCCATTGTACTTCACTGTAATTAATTATCTAATTACTTTTGATTAATGAAAGCATTCACAGTTGCAAGCCATTTTTGCACTGTTTCATTCTTCAATTTCTGAGTAAAATTGTGTGATCTATTCTGTGAGTTATGTGTTGATCCATAGATCTATGTGCTCAATTTAAGAGTCCTCCATGCTTTACATAAATATTTCACACAAATTAGTTGTTACACCATTAATCATGTATACTTATGGTTGTAATAAATATGTTGTAATTAAATTTGTTGTAATCAAATACTTTCAATATTGTTCATTACATTGCCTACCCGTGGTCAATAACCATCCCACAATCAACTTTTTTCCTTCAACAAATGTGCAATAAAATCAATTCATAAAATAGACAAGTACAACTGTACTTAAAATGAAGAAATCAACATGTTATAATCAATGAAACAACAATACGATATCTAATTGACAAATTCATTATGGTGATAACTTACAAATATGCATTAGAGAACAATACAAATTGTCATTATATTCCTTTCCATTGCGAAACCCTGCATATATCATGACAAAATGGTATGTTCATATAAGCGACTGATAGATATGTAAAAAAAGGCATAACAAATATGAAATTCTAAAAAAAACAAAATGAAAATACCTGAATGAGATTCTATTGGTTTCAAGAATATCTTATTCTCTACTAAACATGGCCAACCATGTGAAGGTTAAAGCTCATATGACCCCTCCCCCCCCTCACATCACTCTCAATATCCCACACCCAATCTATCTATTGTAAAAATAAATGAAAGTTACATAACAAAATAAAACAGATAATATCCATGCATAAACAATAGTAGAACAAAAAATATATGCATGAAAGGTAAATCCAAGTAATAATCTAAGATATAAATTTTCACAGATACAACTTAAATGAGAACTGATAAATAAATCATGCATGCTACTTACTGAACAACATCCAACCATGTGCCTTCACAATCTTGTTGAACATAATCCATGCTATAGCTTCATCCTCTTTGCATTTCATCCCTTCAAAATCTGGAACACTTGATAAATCTGCATACTCCAATTCATATCTATTACAATTTCTTGGTCCCTTTGGAGGGCATGTCAAAACTAAACACCAGTCATTCTCTACCGGATCTTGTACATAAAATACCTGTTTTGCTTGTGATGCTAGAATAAATGGATCATCTTGCACTCTATCCTTACTCAAGCATCTCTTCAGATTCACCATGGTGAAACCAATTTCATCAACTTTCATTCCATTCTTATTGTGTACATCTATCCAATCACATTTGAACAAAGGATACCGCACTAAATAGTATTCCAATAACATTATTGTTTGAATCACTCCATAATGTTGTCGTTTGATGTATAGGGTTTTTATCCTTTGCACTTGATCTCATTAATGTTTGTGCATCTATGCACACACCACTATTTTGGCTAGCCCTATCATTTTCTATGCTTTTAACATGAAATCTACACCCATTGATTAAGTAGCAATCATACTTAGTTGCATATGTCCTTGGGCCATGTGCCAACCATTTAAGGGTATCAGAAATATTTTATTTTCCTTCCACCTGTAAATTTTTAAATGTCGTTAGAAAACCATGCAATTTCAAAATATATTAAAAGAATCTCACCTTCATACATCATAATAGCCTTTATTAATGAAGTTCAATTAAATCTAATATGAAGAACATATCATTACTTGTTTTCTTAACCAATCACTAAATTGTTGGTTGTGGAGCTTTTGTAGTAAGACTTCATCTTTTTGGGCTTGGATGTTACTATTGGCAATTTCTGTCAAGTGAATCCTATTTTCAAGTAATGTCAATAAAGAATTTGTGAAATTGTGATATATTATAATAAAAAATGATTTCATAAGGATGTGCTTATTACTTACTCTATCCAAGGTTGAATTTCATCTATGTTAAGACCCATCTGTGGGCTTGTAACAAACTAGTTTTATGTAATTCAATAGAAGTTCCACTTGATAAGGCCTTCCCATATTGTCCAACCTCTCCTTCTTCATTGTCCCAAGCTTCATTTCTACTAGGAATGCTTTCAATATATTCCATCCCTTCAACATATCCAACACAAAATTTTATGGATTCCTCCACAGTGTAGTTTTCAGCTATGCATCCTTCGGGCCTATTCTTATTTTTCTCATAACTTTTGAAAACTTTCATGTTCCTAGAAAAAAACACACAATTCGTATCCTAAATCAAAAGTATGAATAAAGAGTTGCTAGTAATGTATTATTATTATATGCACATAAAATGTTGGAATTTATGTGGATTTGCACTTAATAAAATTTCACTGACCTTTCAAAAGGGTACATCCATCGATATGCAACTGGTCCACAATAACGTAGCTCTCGCACCAAGTGCACAGTCAAATTTATCATTATATCAAAGAATGAAGGGGGGAAATATTTTTCGAGTAAGCACAAAGTTTCCACAACATCATCTTGTAAGTTATGAAGATCTGTTGGATCCACCATTTTTTCGAACTGCTTTTGGTAGCACATGGCGCAATGCTAATAGAAGGATTTGTTGCATGAGAACATGGAAATCATGTGATTTCATACTATGAAGCTTGAGATCGTTCATATATACATGATTTCTAGGGTTTGAACTATATCTATCTGGAAATTTTAACGTGAACAAAACACCACAAAGAATCTCTTTCTCCTTTTTTGAAAGAGTGTGTGGTGCGGGTGGAAGAAATATTATTGCCTTTTTGTTGTGGCCATAGTGACTTCCTTATACCCAACTATTGTAAGTTGTCACGAGAATTTTTCCCATCCTTTGGTTTATCTTTTATATCCATAAGGGTTCCAAAAATACTTTCGCATACATTTTTTTCTATGCGCATTAAATCTAAAATGTGACACACTAGGAGTTTCTGCATCCAACCGTATAAACAATCAATGAATTATAACATCAAAGAAAAACTAAACAATATATTCCAAATAAACACAATGAAATCCTTCAAGCATCATACAGTTTAGGCCTTAATTTAATGTGTGCACACCTCCCAATATGGTAAATTGAATAGAATTGACCTTTTCTTCCACACGTTAGTCTTCGAATTTTCACCTTTTTTTAAATTTCTCTTTCTTTTTGTACTTTTAGACTTTCCCGATTTCTCTTCCCTTCCTTCTGTTTCTGTAAAAATATCTGACACTTGTACAATTGTAGGTGCAATGATATGTTCATACTTCCCATTAAATGGTCGTTTTTGTGAACGCTACTTATGATTTATTGGAAGATATCTCCTATGTCCCATGTACACACACTTCCTACTATATTTGAGATATATTGAATATGTGTTCCTTCCACATATAGGGCATGCAAAAAGTCATTTAGTCGTGCAACCAGCCATATTTCCATAAGCATGAAAGTCATGTATTACCCACATCAATATAGCCTTCATATTAAATAATGACCTTGAATGAGCCTCGCATGTCCTTGCCCCTTCATCCCATGTTAGTTTTAGTTCATTTACCAATGGTTCCAAAGAAACATCTATGTCATTTCCTGGTTGCTTGGGACCAGGTATTAACAATGACAACAAACAAAAGTTCCTTTTCATGCATAACCATGGTGGAAGGTTATATGTGACTAGTACTACTAGCCATACACTGTGATTACTACTCAAGTTTCCAAAATGATTAAATTCATCCACTGCCATTGCAAGTCATACATTGCGAGGATCGTTGGAAAAATTAGGCCATTTAGAATCTATATTTTTCCATGCCGAGCTATCAACTGGGTGGCGCATTATTCCATCCTTACTTGCATTCTCATGATGCATCCTCATTTTCTGTGAAATATATGTAGAGCTGTAACAAAAACATAAAGAATCATATATACATTGCAATACTTAGTAGATTAAAGAAGATGATTTTTTTAGTAGGTTGGTAGTAGATGAAGGTGTATTATATAATGGAATTATAAGAGTTCAAAATAATACCTGTACATTCTCTTCAACCTTGACACTATAGGGAAATACCTCAGCACTTTGGCCGGGACACATGTACGCACGTTTTCAGAACGAGCATCAACCTTCCATTTTGATTTACCACATGTTGGGCATTCATTTATTTTTTCATATTTTCCCCAATATAAAATGCAATCATTGTGGCATGCATGTATCTTTTCATAGTCCAACCCCAATGATTTAATCAAAGTTTTTGCAGCATATGTAGATTCTAGAAGTGTATTTCCTGATGGAAGCATTTCTCTTTGCAACTTCACCAATTGGGTGAAACTTGCATCGGACCATCCATTTCTCACTTTAGGCTTGTAAAATTTCACAGTGGCCAATAGCTTAGTGAAACTAGTGCAACCCGCATACAATGGTGCCTTGGCATCTTCAATTAACTTTAGATATTGATTGATATCATTTTTTTTCTTCCATTGATTCTACTTCCATTTTCATAATTCACATCTGGATTTTCATTATAATATTGATAAGCACAATCCACCATTTCAACCATATGATCATCAACCATGGTTGCCTTGTTATGATCATCATTCTCAAGAACTTCAGTATTATTTGTAAGCAATGTTGCAAACTCATCATTATGATTATCATATTGATGTACGACTATGTGTTCATCACCATGTGTAATTTCTCGAGACAAATCATGCATCTCTGTTGTGTGGCATTTCTTTCTCTTGTCAAATATATAGTCCTAAGTAGGAACTCTCTCTCCATGGAAAAACCAAGTTTTATATGAACATATTATACCATGAATCATCAAGTGGTCTTATACTTCCTCAAACATCAATACTGCAACATTGCAACATTTTTTACAAGGGAATCTTGTGGTGTTATTATCCTCTGAATGTCTTCTTGCAAACTCCATGAATTCTTCAACCCCAACTTGATATTCCTTTGACATCCTACATAGAAGGAATTTGCACATCAAGTAAGAAAAAACCACTACAAATTACAATGAAGACATATGTTATAAAATATCATATTGAAGAATCAAATATAAAAAGTATACCTTGTTTTCAAATCTATCCAAACCCTTTTTTTGGCCATTTGAAAATAAAACCAACCCAATTTCTTGAATTGGCTCCTCGAGAGTTGGCCTCTCAAGTTCCTTCCAATATACAACTAGGAATATTCATGTATTACACCCATATGCTTTCCAAAATAGCCTTTACCAGCACATGACAACCATATATTACACCATACAATGATACAAGCTTCCAGCTTATAATAACCAAATCCAAACATCGATTACATAATATTTTGGTTTTATATTAAAGCCAAGATATTTAAGATTTTAACCCATTAAATAACTCTGAAGATAAAAAACAAATTTGTCAAAATTTGGTGGGCCCCTTCCCATTGGATATTGCGCTCGAACATTGGAGGTACAAGGGTCACTTTTAGGGAGCATGATGGTTTATAAGGCTAATCAACTTGACATTAAAAATCCGTTAATACTCCCACCACCCTGCAAATCCGACGTTCACCAAGCACGAGTTAGCTGGATACAACTGCAACCTCCAGAAATGTCGATCGTCACCACCAGGTACTCGTTCATCGTTTATAAACTCTTTCAACGGTTCTGCCATGGCCTCGTCTGTAAAAAGCCTTCACCTATCTGAGGAGATCATCTGCGATCAAATTTACGACACTTATGATCCTCGTTTGCGGTTTTCCAATGTCACTGATGTCCAAAACTCTTTGTTGTCACCTTTCGGAGACCAGTCAGGACCATTGGTAAATTTAAAGTCATCCTTAATAGGGTTCACATTAGAACAATTGCCCAATTTCCTAGATATTGTCCAAAGGGTAGCCTCCAATTATCCCCCCACTGGGAAGGCCATCTTAGATGATACCCACTCCCATGCCATTTGCAGAATTACACCAGAAGCTATCAGGGCTACCTCGGGTCTCTCCGAAGCCTAATGTCAGGCCATGATCCCCTTCACCGAATCAGAGGTTCTGCAGGTGTTTGGGAAAGCCAACCTAGAATCCAAGAATAAATTGTTCCATACCATTTTGAACAGTCTAGTTCCCTAAGAGACCCTTATCACCCCACTGTCCTTCGAATTGTTCATAAATCCCGCCGTATCATCCATCTCCCTCTTGAGTCAAATACTAGGCCTTAATAGCGATATCATCGTCTCTAAAGTAATTCTAGGAATTCTCCTTCACATGAGTCAATCTGAAGTAGGAATTAAGTTTGATGAGTTCTTGGCCAGAGAAATCAAATCTCAGTTTGAGAAGTTTGATTTGGATAAGCACTTTAGATACCAGGTGTATCTATTTGCTATCATAGTCAGTTCCAACCGGAAGACCCTTGAGGACATGGATCTATAGGTGTTCAAAGACTGGCCCTGGTATGTCTAAAAGATCCAGGAGTGGTCTTACACCTTGTTTATTGACAGAATTTTCCTCAATATCTCCAGACTATTCAACCCTAAAGAGAAGAGGATATCAAAATACATGAAGGCTGCCTTGCAACAAGAGGGTATTGGAGATTGGTTCCTGATGCAGAAGTATTCAATTATCAGGGTATATGTTTTTTTGGCTGCCCCTTTCATGCTACCAGTTTACCTAAATCCCTCAGTATTCACACTAGAATTGATCAGGTAGAGGATTTATGCTGATGAGGAGCATTTTACTGCTCACAAGAAGGACTCCTGGATCAAATACCCTATTAATTTCGGGCCCTTCGTTGTGAAGAAGCCATCGAATGCCATGAAGTTTCAGGTGACTCATGTACAGAATTACGATCCTAAGGGGATCATTTCCCAGATGAGGGTCCAGGTGCAGAGGTCAGTCTTTATTCACTCCATGATCCCTGACTTGTCCCAGGAGGTAGATTCTCTTGCCTATGATTTTGATTGGACTCCTGGAGAGAAAATTCAGGCTCCTAAATAAGTGCAAGGTATGGTCCCAACTACTCCCTTGCCCAAAAACGATGATGGTTGTAGCAGAAGGTCTCGATCAGAGGTGGAGGATATGGAATGTGTTGAACAAACCCCTAGAAAGAAGCCTAGGACGTAATTAACCTAGAGCATGAGTTTAATTTTGAATATGATTCCCCTTAGACAACGATAAGGGAGGAGCTTGTTTTAGTAAACCTTGATGGGGGAAAGGTTGGAAATCATATGGTGATCGAGCAACCTCTAGTGGTTGTAAAGGAATCCACTACACACTCAGAGAGAAATACCCCAGGAACCAGAAAACCAATGAATAAAGGGGGCGAGGAGTCTCTACTCAATTATCAGGAATTATTCTTTTGCCTCTGCTGTTGAAGGGAAATTTAATACTGAAAAGCAAATGTTGACCACCTATGGTCAACTCAAAGAGAAATCCAAGGCTGAGACTCAGAAGCAGTCCAAGGAGATAAGGAAGCTATCAGGAAACAAAGCCTCTTTCACTACTGCCAGGAATCTTACATCAAACTCCCTGAACCTAGCCATCACTAATGAGGAAGGAGTTTCAGAGGTTGAGTTCAAGATGGATTGGTTCTCAATCCTAGATAAGATTCTGTTCGATAAGGGAGTTAGCGATATCATCTATGCTGATCTCACTAAGGAGGCGTTAACCCATCTCAGGTCCCAACAAAGGGTGATTAAACTGGAGACCCAATTGAAGCAGGAAAAGGTAAAAAACATGGCTTGGAACCTGCAAGTGAAACTCCTAAATGACTAAGTGGCAGACCTAACAGCACAGAACGCTTTACAGCAGCCCCTTGCATCTGAGCAACAAGTGGCAACATATCATGCTATTTTACCAGCTAAGCCGCTGGCCAAGATACATGCTTACAAAAATAAAAGCAATACACCTATGAAAGACATCCAACTACCTCCTCAAACTGTGTAGTTACAAGGGGAGATTGAGATATTACAGCATGAAGTTTTGGATCTAAAAGGCCGCCTTGCTGGGCTGGAGGCTGACAAACGCACATGGGAAGAAGAGAAGGAAAATATGCAGAAGAAAATTGATGAATTAAATGACTATATCACCCCTGAGGACATATCACCCACTGCTCTAGCGATCAAAGATATGTTTGAAATGGCCCTGAAGGACCTAGAAATCACTGAATTGAAGGAGTCCAATCAAGAGCTCAAGGACAGGTTCACTGCTAAGGAAAGTGAATACTCTACTGAAGACATCATGACACTCAAAGAGAAGGTAACCAGGTTTGAGGAAAGGGTCATAGGCCTTATTCCCCTGCAAGGGGATAAACATTTCTTGGGATGCAGTGATAAAGGAGATTCCTGCATTAGAAAAGAATTTCTTCATGGTGGATGAGCATAAACAAGATGCTATGGTAGCAAGCAGAAGATGTAATCCCTGCAGGAAAGTCTAGTAGAAAGGCCTAGGGAGGAGGCCCAGAAGGCGATTGTGTTTCTGAAATCAGCCTCTGGGGAAGAACTAATTACCATGGGGATTACTGGCAGGATATCAGTTCTGGTGGCAACAAGGAAGATGACCAAAAAGCACAAAATGTTGTAGAATGCACTTGCAAGGATTAACATTATTCAGCAAGGGGTAGAAAATTTCAGCAAATTGTTCCAGCCCCTGTTTCAGAAAGGGTTTCCTGAGTTTTAGGTCTAGAGGGGAAGCTGATCCCTGAGAGAAAATATGTCGAACTGCTGAACCAGGAAAGACTAAACCATGCAAAGTTTGAGGGTATGAATGGTGGGATAAAGGGAGAGGTAATCATCGATAAACTCACCTAGGAATTTGAGCTACTGGTTCAATTCAGGACTGTCAAATAATATTTCCTTGCTATTGGCCATAGCCCCTTGATTGATCTGGATGTTCTCCTAAAGGAGCTATTTGAGATGGCCACCGCTACAGATCGACAGTGGAAATATATACATAGACTGAGCAATCATCATCCTAGAAGGCTCTCCAGCAGCTGAGTCAGTCGTAATCTATTAAAAATATGCTCGGAGTTGTCGTTTTCATCTAGCGAGCCAGAAAGCCCCAGATGTCAAGATTTCCCTTTTTGATTGGTCACGCACAGCACAACGTGCCTTCCTGAAATGTTTGGTGGGCACGACACATCTGCCATGTCAGAGTTTGTTAGGATTTAGGACGTACTTTCGGGTTTGATTCCCACAATTGAACTAATTTTGAAGCCCTGTTTCGAGATACATCCGGGGGTAAATTGCACTATAAATGTAACCTCTATGGAGGAGGAAGGTTTCGAATTTAAATTTTGAAGTCTCTGTGCTTGGATTGTAGCTCTGTAAACTTTCTTGGAAGTGTTAATGAAATTTTTTTTTTTGAGTTTATGAGATTCATCACAGTGTTCATATTCAGTTTGTGTTTCTTGTTGTGTCATTTTCATATGTGTAAATTTTGCTAATGCTTTCTAGAGAAAACTGTGACCTATCTTGATCCTGCTAAGGGATGTTGTGACATATCTTAATCCTTCTAGGACAGTCATGATTGGCCGAAAGTACCTTGAGGATTGTTAAGGGTCCCAAGCCTGTGTATGAAGGTACCATGACCTACTGTGGGTTACTAAGGGTGTCGTGAGGGTGTGTAAATGTGTTGGAAACATAATTGTGTACTGCTTGACTAGGCTGTGATCTATTAGTATTGATGGAAGTCTGTGTGAGGTCTAGTACGTGGGTTGCTACCCTTTATTGGACTAGTTATGCAACTAATGAAACCCCTGAGTTGATGCGTCTCACCCATGTGCTGGATACCAAGCTAGGAGAAAATCTCATAAAGGTTAGAAAGAATGGAACCTACTCCTAGTTGAGGTTTGATGGAAAAACATAAGTAACCACTGAGTACAAAAATGACAGTGGTGCATTGTTCCTCTGCGCATTCACATAGTTCTCATATCCACTCAACATGATGAGATAGTGACAAATGAACAAGCTTTATCTAAAGGGAGTGAGAGGGTTTGATTTTTATACAAGGGGAATATTCTTTGAATAGTAAACTGTAATGACCCCCATCAGATACTGCTGATTTTTTGGTTTATTTTCTTATGTAATTTGGTTAAGGGATTTCATGAAAACACTTGTCAAAAATACCACTGAGCTATGCCAAATAGTCTTAGTTGGTTTTTGGATTCAATGTACTACTGATATGTTGATACAAGAGGATAGGCTTAAGAGGGTGAAGTCATTCATGACTTCACAAGGTCAAGGGAACTCTTAAGAGACCCAGGGTCTCGTACATTTGTAATTTTCTTTATTTTGTAAAAGCTGAATAAAATGGATAAGGAATTTAGATCCTTTTCCACATGTAATAGTTAGGATTGAGTTAGTTGTGAATCATAGGGTTAGCATAGATCAATAAGGACTATACTCCTTTGTCATAGGATCTGGAAACATAATCCTCTTGTATTTAAATCAGTATGAGTTATTTTATTAGCAACTTAGTTAGCTTACAGAGCTTGTTGGCTCACAAAATCTTAGGTTAGCTCAAAGAGCTTAGTATAGCTCATAGAGGTTTGAGGATAGCTCAAAGAATCTTTGATTAGCTCATAGATCTTGAGAGGAAGAGAAATTGCACATAACATGAATGGAGGAATGAGAGGTGCACATAAGAGTGAGTGAGGAGTGAACAAGTAGAATTCTATGTGTATTTGAATTTTCGGTGAATTGAATAAAGAACAAAGGATTAGACTCTGCGTGTGGTTTTGATGGATTTCACGTCTTCATATAGTTTTGTAGAAGTATGAATTCATCCCACATTCACTCCATATAACCCCGTGGCTTTGGATTGCGATAGTTTTCGAATTGCGGAGAACAATTGATCCCATCAGTGATCAATTAAGTGAATCTTTGTAGAGGGTTAAACCTTAACCAGTCACTGAAATAAAACAAGATCGTAGAGCGGGGATCGATCGTGGGGAAGATTGACGGTTTATAGTGATATCGTCGGGAGAAGTTGCAAGCTTTGAAAAACTTTTCATGTACATGATATTCTATGGAATGCACCTAATAAATTTTGGAATCCACTGTTGATTTGGTGGGGACACTGATCGAACGATCAAAAATCCATTTTGATGTGTGAAGAAGTAAGTTGTACGAACACTTAAGCTGGCCGCGAAATTGATAGATCAACAATCGAGATCGACGGTGGGGAAGAAGCGTTGTGTGAAAACTCTTGTTTCGGAAGTGTCGAAATTCGAAAAGCCGACTTCCGATTCCCTCCTTCTAGAAAGAATTCCGTTGTGGAAGATAACATGTAGAAACCTAGAAGGCCACTGCGGAATAAAGTTAGACAATATGGAAAGATGTTTAAGACAGAGAGTTTGTTTCGGATCTCAAGGGTTTTGAATTCTGTATGCAAATCAACACCATCATATGTGTAATGTTTGGCTTGTATATTGACTATAATTTTTAGATCTTTATTTTCATAGTGCTAACAGTGAACAGTAAATGCAATAGAGATTGCTTTGCATAAATAACAAGGAAAATAAACCCTAAATATCACATTTTTATAACTTTGAGTTTACGATGACTGTAACAACAGTTCTAAGGTGGACGAGCAAATCTGAAATTACTTTAACTCTAACCTGTAGCTTCCTGGGCATGCACAATGATTTATGGAAGTGATCTTCCCTTCTTTGGTGTCTACCCCGCCCTACTAGCTCCTCAAAACAACCCAAATCAAATTCTTCTTAGACTCCCTTATTATGCTGCAACACCCTCCTTCACTACCTAGAAACGTTATGTACAGTCGTAACAACAAGGAAGACTATAATGAGATTACCCAACAACGCTATAGTAGATTCCTGTAGGTGTCAATATGGACTGCAACTCCCTTTTTTGCTATAAAAACCCTTTATATTGTCCCATATGAAGTGTGGGGATCACTGTATATGTGGAACTATAAGGATATGCGGCCAACATAAAGTAAATCATCCTCACAAACAAGATTGTGTCCTCTCCAGATGATGTCATGGCCCACGCAGTCCAAACTCAGACAACAAATGAAGAATATGACCTCCACAAGATGAAATCAACTCCTCTATTACTCCCCCACACAGTCCAAACTCAGCCAACAAATTAAGAATACGACCTCCACAAGATGAAATCAGCCCCTTTGTTACTCCTTTTTTTTCAAAAACATAAAAACCAAAAATGACGAAAAATAGAATATGCATGAATTTATAGCATCTTATATCTAGATGGGCATGCAAATTTATTGTATGTATAACCACGGCACGAGCCTATAATCCTAGGTATAATATAATATTGTTACTTGTTAGAATCATAGGAAGACCCCCCTTGGGATAAACCTTATTATAGAATATGCTATGGGGATGGCGCTAGGGAGTCCTAGTTTCTTATATTCTTATTTTAATTATTGCATAAGCATTTCTAGATTCTATTCTATTGCTTGTCAAGGATATTTATAACTTACATAATAGGGAGGATCTATGGGTTAAATATAAATATATTTCTAATGTGGAGTTATCCCAACTTGTTTACTAACTAATATATGTTGTTAGTATGATAGGAGATCAAGATGTTAAATTTGTCACCACCATTTTAATATATCAATGTATTTTTAGGAGGAGTTAGAATTGGCTTGGATCACCTCATTTAATGGTCTGGAAGGTATGGGAAACTTCATTTCCTTTAGAGCTCAAGAAATCTCACTTGGGAGTGAGTAAAATAGTCAAAGGTGCAGTGCAATGGCCATAACATTATTAGAGATCACTTGGTTCAATAATTTCATATGCCACCTGTCGTTGACTCTCCAATGACCTAAATAGAAACTCCCATGCATGCATCTGTAAAAACTACTACACTTCCACCACTAAAATGGTTCATTGAACAATGCAAATACATAAATGAGGTGGAGGCTATAGATTGGCATCACATGATTAAATGTAACACCATATATCTATTCTCATTATTCTAATATCCATGGTTACCTAATTGATATGTCAATTAAGAAAATAGATTTGTAAGACATACCACCATAGAAATTTTAGCTCATATGATTTCCATAAGAAGAGAGATCATAAATCCAACCAAGAAAAAAATAAGAAATAATTGTTTGAATGCATATGATAGATCTCTTAGAAAGGCAAGAAACAATAATGACTCATATCATGCTAGTAGTTACAAATAACATATAAAATAGAAAAGATCTTGTGTAGAATCATAAGAGAGTCTATGGAAATAGACTAATTTAGTACAATTATTTTATCCTTATGGTATCCTTACTTATTGACATGTGACCTTGAATGATATATAAGTAATTTGATCAAGTAACCGGTAAATTCACCTAGGTATAAATGCAGTAGATACCGACTAGAAATAATACTATGTTTGGATATTGTAACCTCAACATCTAACCTCATATGAAAATGACATCCCTTATGTGGTAAGCTAAAATTGATTGCTAGTGCACTTGAGTCCATTGAAACAAACTCACTGTCCCCATACTTATACAAATAAACCTCACAATCAATGCATTATAAGCCATGGTTATTACATTATTTAACTTCATGTCATCCACCACAATAGGCTAATATACATGGTTGATTTCATGGTATACCCTCTCAAACTCCTTATTTGTATCAAGTCATTTTCCTTGTGAAATCCATTCATCAAAGGATAGTAAGTATGAATATTTGGTTGATCGCAACAGTTTTCCTTCATATGCTCCACTAGTGCAAGATAAATGACAACTTTGCCTCCTTTACAATGTCCATTATTCAAGGTAGTATATGTTACTTCATTTGGTGTCAATCATTTTCAGTTAGGGATGATGGTTAAGGGAATACTTAAGGATAGATTAGATGAAATTTTGGATCTATATAGCCATCTTTTTCTCTAATCTAGCTACAAGATTGTCATGGTTCACTAACTCATATAACAAGTGTTGTAGGAATTAGAAAGGTGTCCTTTCCATCATTAACACCTACAATACTATGTATATACCTATAATTTGTTTGATAATTATAAAGAGATGGAGGGTTGACATTGTAGGTTAAAAATTATACTTCTAAGGAGATGGGGGTCACATCATATTCATATGGTCCATCAAGCAAGTTATTAGATTTTCATTAGGAGAATAGTTTCAATGGTGTAAGACTGGTCTAAAAAACATAGGTCAATGGTTCAAATTCCTTTTATCTTTATAATAATTGCATATGGTTGGAAGAGGCAATGATAAAAATTCTTAATATTTAAAAGGATTATATAGGTTCTTGTAGGTTTTCCCCAGGTAGGACCTTAACCAATGTATTAATGAATTGTCAAACTTATGGAGAGCATATAGATTAAATGTAACACCGTATATCTCTTCTCATTATTATTCTAATATCCATGGTTACCTAATTGATATGTCAATTAAGAAAGTAGATTTGTAAGGCATACCACCATAGAAATTTCAGCTCATATGATCTCCATAAGAAAGATCACAAATCCAACCAAGAAAACAACAAGAAATAATTGTTTTAATGCATATGCTAGATCTCTTAGTAAGGCAAGAAACAACAATGAGTCATATCATGATGCTAGTAGTTACAAATAGCAAATCAAAGAGAAAATATATTGTGTAGAATCATAAGAGAGTCTATAGAAATAAAATAATTTAGTACAATTATTTTATCCTTATGGTATCCTTACTTATTGACATGGGACCTTGAATGATATATAAATAATTTGATCAAGTAACTGGCAAATCCACCTAGGTATAAATGCAGTAGATACCGACTAGAAATAGTTCTATGTTTGGATATTGTAACTTCAACATCTAACCTCAGATGAAAATGACAACCCTTATATGGTAATCTAAAATTGATTACTAGTGCACTTGAATCCATTGAAACAAACTCACTGTCCCCATCCTTCTACAAATAAGCCTCACAATTAATGCGTTACAAGCCATGGTTATTAGATTATTTAACTTCATGTCATCCACCACAATAGACTAATATACATGGTCGATTTCATGGTATACCCTCTCAACCTCCTTATTTGTATCAAGTCATTTTCCTTGTGAAATCCATTCATCAAAGGATTGTAAGTATGAATATTTGGTTGATCACAACCATTTTCCTTCATATGCTCCACTAGTGCAAGATAAATGACAACTTTGCCTCCTTTGCAATGTCCATTATTCAAGGTAGTATATGTTACTTCATTTGGTGTCAATCATTTTCAGTTAGGGATGATGGTTAAGGGAATACTTAAGGATAGATTAGATGAAAATTTGGATCTATATAGCCATCTTTTTCTCTGAACTAGCTACAAGATTGTCATGGTTCACTAATTCATATAACAAGTGTTGTAGGAATTATAAAGGTGTCTTTTCCAGCATTAGCACCTACAATACTAGGTATATACCTATAATTTGTTTGATAATTATAAAGAGATTGAGGGTTGACATTGTATGTTAAAAATTATACTTATAAGGAGATGGGGGTCACATCATATTCATATGGTCCATCAAGCAAGTTATCAGATTTTCATTAGGAGAATAGTTTCAATGGTATAATACTGGTATAAAAAACATAGGTTAATGGTTCAAATTCCTTTTATCTTGATAAGAATTACATATGGTTGGAAGAGGTAATGATAACAATTCTTAATATTTAAAAGGATTATATATGTTCTTGTAGGTTTTCTCCAAGTTGGACCTTAACCAATGTATTGAATTGTTAAACTTATGGAGAGAATATAGATTAAATGTAACATCGTATATCTCTTCTCATTATTCTAACATCCCTAGGTATAAATGCAATAGATACCTACTAGAAATAATACTATGTTTGGATGTAACCTCAACATCTAAGCTCAGATGGAAATGAAATCCCTTATGTGGTAAGCTAAAATTGATTACTAGTGCACTTGAATCTATTAAAATAAACTCATTGTTCCCATCCTTCTAAAAATGAACCTCTCATTCAATGCCTTAGAAGCCATGCTTATTACATTATTTATGTTCATGTCATTCACCACAATAGGCTAATATTTCATTTCCTTGTGATGCATTTCTTTGGTTCGCTCCTTCCTTTATTTGCTCCACATACATGACTCCCAGTACCAGGGTCCTTCCCCTTTTCATTGAAGACCTTAGGATAAAACTCGGGTGTTTTTGCTATCTATTAAAAAAAAATGAAATTAAATTTACCAAAAAAAATAACAAAATTAAAAAAAAATGGGACCCCTAACATAACTTTTCACATTTTATCTCCCGCGAATAGTTTTGCCGGGAAAGGGCGACGTTTTCTTTTTGCACATGCCAACATTTACTTGCTTTGAGTCTGGTATTCAACACCACGAAAGATGAAGCACAAATGTTGGGATATATTGAGGTGAACTACGTGAGGTGTAAATTAAGTTTCACTGCATTCTTGTTCTCCGTTCTGCGTTCGGTGTTATTGCAGTTATTTTATCAATGCTTTCATGAAAACAACATAAAAACTGAAAACAACAAACACTGAAAGCATTCTGTGGTTTCTTTATTAACATAAATCAAAATAGTGGTTCCTCTACTACAAAATATTAAGTGTAATATGCATTATGTGCTGCATTTTGTACAAAATTTTATCATATGCTTAGTAAGTGTAATATGCATTTTGTGGTTTCTTTATTGATAGAAATCAAAATAGTGGTTCCTATGCTACAAAATTTTAAAAATTCTGTAAATTTTTTGGTTTCCTCTAGGGCTAACCGTGGATTGTGGTGACTCTTCCTAACTGAGTCATGGGCTGTTTGACATTCATTTAGCTGGGTTGTGATTGTTTTGTGACCACTAGAGTTGGACTGCACTTTCCCACTGCTGCAAGACCACTACCGTGTTCATCTTTGGGGCTTCATGTGTAAACCTTGTCCTGCTTGCAGCCTCTAAGGCTGAGGGGTCTTCACTCTTGGAGATTGAGATATCTTATTGGATACTGTACGTGTCTAACCTAAAACTACAACACTCTAACCATCTCTCTCTCTCTCAAGTTATGACATCTGTTCCTTTTAGAAGATAGTCCTTACACATAGTCTTCCCTTTTAATTTTGAAACTTTTTAGATAGATTAATCATTTAAACAACTTTCAATTAGCAATTGAGTGATGATAGAATTTATTTTTTTGGTTATATAGGCTTTGTACAAGTGGAGACATGGAGGTAAGTGATTGTTTGTGATTGAAGTATATCATTATTTTTATTTAATTTAAATTGTTTTTTTAAACAGAAACGAGTAGGTTTTATATTTATAAAACTGTGGCTAAGCCACCCAAGAGGTTACATCTGTGAGTTCTTTGTAAAAAACAAAATTCCCCATCACAGAAAATGGGAATACTACTTTTATTTAATTTAAATTGTTAGAACATATTAATTTGTACTTTAATAACAATCTAATATGCTATGGCTAATCAATACTCTAATCATTTAAAAAAAACAGACAAAGCAAGTTATGACACGAAATCAAAAAAAATATGATTATGAAATTTTCAAAAAGAACGCGTCAAAATGATCAAATGGGAAAGAAAGGGACACGCATCTCACAAGGTAAATATTTAGAAATAGAACAATGTATTTCCTTATGTAGTATAATGCTTATTTTTATTGTATGCTAATGTTAGCCATATGTTTAATAAAATTCTTGGCTACAGTTACAAAGAAGAGGAAAATACAAACAATAACAAAGAATATTACACCTTCTTGTTAGGATTATTAATCCTCCCTTGACCATACTTTCTACTTAGATTATTTATCCTAACTTAGGAACCTTAATTAAATTAATTGGGTCCACTAGTACCGTTGGGTCCACTTGGCCTAATGGGGCCACATATACCAGTTACTAGAGTGTGGGGAACACTGCTAGAGGTTAAAAAACACTTACTGCATGTGCATGCATCAATTTGGGTGCCTCCTAGACCAATCCCTACATTTTAGGAGCCATTGGGAGTCCTGACACCAACCTCCATCAGTAATTTGGAGTTGGAACTAGTTAGTCTTAGTTAGCTTCCAGTTACTTTCAGTCAGATAACAATCAGTTAGCTAGCGCTAGTTATGCATGGCTACATGTGGAGTAGGCGCCTTTTCCCACCTACCACCTTAGTTGCACTGAGTTAACTAGTTATTACTAATTGTATGAGTTGGTTGGACATCTGGGAGTTGATCTATTGGACTCCGATATTGATTGAGACACCATGAGTTAGCTAGTCAGCTAGGTACAATCATATCCAGTTGGTAGATTCAAATTTCTCCCTAATACATTATAATTCTTCCATTATGTAAACTATTGTAACACCGGATTTAATTAATGACAATGATACTGTAATTACCTGAGCTACACTCATCTGTTTCTTGTGTGGTTTATTTTGTTCAGTTTGTATCTTCATTTTCCTTTTACTGCAACAATCATAATTCATAACTAATTGCTTGAAGATATAAATGGCACTTCAATTCTATTATGGTATTAGAGCCATCTCAGGAAGGCTTCATGTTTGTTTCTCTCCATTGAACATCAGAAGCAGCTGGGTTTCCACAGAAGTCCCCTATGATGATTTGCTTACTCTGAATTTATTAAGAGTGGCAGAGAGGGCACAACAGACCCTGAAAACATGTTCATGTCGAGAGGAAAAGCATGATTCTAACAGTTAGAATGTTTTAGTGTTTTTGCTGTGAAAATATACAGGTGCTACGTAGCTTGTGTGAAGTTTTGTGATCTTTCAACCGAAGAATTATGGATTCTTAATCTCCTACACCATGGATCCTTACAACTTCCAATTATCTTGATTGGAGGATTGATATGCAGTTGGTATTGAGCAAGAATGGCTACCTCATGGTAATACTTGGAAGGGAGGGTGAGCCCCATTAGCTAGTTGAAAAGAACAAGTTTCTGAACCATTGTGATGAATATTTTGGTTATCTATGCACTCCTATATCTAGAGATCTCCTCTTCCACCTTGAAGATTTGAGGACACCTAGAGAATCCTGGGAGAAGCTTGAGAAATTGTTTGGAAAACATGATGAGCTTCGGGGACACCTCCTGGAGAATGAGCTAGTAGCCTTACATCCCAACAGTTTTGAGACTATTAAGAAATTATTTACTAAATTCAAATCTCTTGCACTTCAATGCAAACAATGTGGAGTAGAAAGGAAGGATGAGCAAAATGTGCTCTCCATTCTCAGCAAACTCAGCCCTGAGTATTCTGTATTTGTTTCTATATTTCATTCCAAGTGGGAAATCTTCCTTGATTGGAAAATTCCTTAACTAGATCCCTTTTTCAAGTCCTTAATCAAGGAGCAAGAGAAGTTGATTCGAATGGGAGTCATCAAGACCTCCAACTATTAGGATCTCCTAGTTACTGACTCTAGCAAAGCAAAAAGCCAAAGGGAAATCAAAGAAGAAGGAGCCTAAAGTAGCTGATTCGAAGCCTAAACAAAATCAACAGACTTGTCAAGGAGCCTATGGCTCTAGGAAAAAGAAGAAGATGTGTATGAGAGGTTTTCACCCTGAAAAACTCCTGTCTGAAGAAACAAGTAGATTAGTTGACTGCTCTCCTCAAACAGAATAACATTGCTCTCCCACAAGAAGTAAAGAAGTCTGATAATGGACATGAAAGGTGTCATGCTTTGAAAGTAGGATGACCTCTGTCAACATCCTATTTGATTGATTATGGAGCCTCCAATAACATGGGTGGCTCTAAGGATTTCTTCTCCACACTCAACATCAAGGAAGGGCACACTATTCACATGGGAGAGGATTCCCAAATTCCAACAGTAGGAAGAGGCACCATCACAGCGAAACATGGTGTGTTCAAAGATGTCCTATATGTGCACTCCCTTGCATCTAATCTGTTGTTTGTATATCAGAGGACTCACACTGACTCACCAAAGCAAGTGTTGTTTGGACCTAACTTAGTAGAGATCACAAAAATATCAACTGGGGAGATTATAGTGAAAGGAATAGCTGACCATGCCTCCAAGGCATATATTTTATCTCACTTCATGCCATTCATAGCTCCAACATCACCACAATTATCATTCGAAGCTGATGAAGGTATAAACATTCATTCACTTCCTATTGTAGATTTAGTTTCAGTTCCTGACATTTCAGATTTAGATTTAGAAGAGGAGGCATCCTAGCATTATCTAGACATTGAGCTTACACCTCAAAGGGATCTAGATCCAAACCCAGCATCTACCTCATTCCAACAGCCTAGATGGGCTCAACAACTCATAGAAGCAGCCAGAGATGGTGTTGGGGATCCATATGATAAGAGAAGAACGAGGTCCCAGTATCAGAAGGAGAGTGTTGCATTGTCTCACATAGATCCTCTTCTTTCTGAGAGGTTCTTTACGATGCTTGGGTCATATTCTCAATCCTTCAAGGAAGCTTTCCATGATCCTATATGGAAGGCAACCATGGATGAGGAGGTTGATTCGCTACATGACAATAAGACCTGAGAACTTTTCTCCTTACCCGCAAGAAGGAAGCTGGTTCAGTGCAAATGGATCTAGAAGACCAAGATAGCTGTTGATGGAACCATAACCAAGTACAAGGCTCGGTTGGTGGCAAAATGATACTCTTAGGTTCAAGGATTGGACTACAATGAGACATTCACTCTAGTAGCTAGAATGGACTCCATCAAGCTGGTCTTGGCTATTGCTTCTTCCAAAAGATGGGAAGTACATCACATGGATGTGAAGAGTGCCTTCCTCCATGGTGATTTGGAGGAAGATATATATATGAAACAACATGAGGGGTTTATTGATGATCCTTCCTTAGTCTGTAGACTGAGGAAATCATTGTATGGACTCAAACAAGCCCTAAGGGCATGGTACTCCAAGATGGATTCCTTCCTCATCTCTCAAAAGTTCGAAAGGTGAAAATCAGATTGCAATGTCTACTTGAAGAAGAAAGAGGGGTTCTTGCTTCTAGTTGTATTGTATGTGGATGACTTGTTCATTATGAGTAGCTCTGCTACTGGATTGAGCAACATCAAGTCTGCTCTTAACAAAGCATTCACTATGACTGACTTAGGGCTGTTAAGATAGTTCATTGGTCTCAAAGTTAGTCAAAAGACTTCGGGAATCATGATCTCACAGTCCAGGTATTCATCATACATGCTTAAGAGATTCCACATGGAGGATTGCAAGGCAGCTCCCAACCCCTTTCTATCAGGCATCAAGCTTGAAGAATGTGGCTGCACACCCTTGGTAGATAGCACTCTCTATAGATAGCTCATTGGGAGCCTTCTGTATCTCACACATTCGAGACCAGACATATCCTATGCTGTGAGTGCTGTTGCCAGATACATGCAAGAGCCACATGAGTTGCACTGGAAGGAGACAAAGAGGATATTACACAATGTGCAGGGTACTATAGATTATGGGATCCACTATGTACCTGAAGAAAAATTGGATCTCATAGCCTTTACAGAATCAGACTGGGCAGGAGATGGAAATTATAGGAAATCCACATCACATTTTGTATTCATGATTGGATTTGGGCCAATTTGTTGGTCCGGCAAGAAGCAAGCAACACTTGCACTCTCTTCAGCAGAAGCAGAGTATCGAGGAGCTATGAATGCAACTATTCAGGCATTTTGGCTACATGGCATCTTGACAGAGTTCAAGATTTAGACTTCATCTATAGTGGATCTTTATTGTGACAACCAGAGTACAATCAAAATTTTCAGTGATCCTGTTCAGAAGCAAAGGACAAAGCACATAGAGGTTCACATGCACTACATTAAGGAACTGGTGCATGACAGAACCATCACAGTAAACTACTATCCTATAGAGGACCAGATTGCAGATATTTTTACCAAGTTTTTTACCGAAAAGAGATTTGTCTTTCTCAGGTCTCTTTTGGGCATTAAGGCTTGATTATCAATTCCTATTTTGAGGGGGGTTTTTCCCAAGAGGTTTTCCCTACCTCGGTTGTATTATGCAACTTCACTATCTTTTATATTGTATTTGGGTGATCTATGGTCTTTTAACCAGGGCCCACAATTGTCCAAATCAGGATTCAGGGGGAGGTGTTAGGATTATTAATCCTCCCTTGACCATACTTTCTATTTAGTTTATTTATCCTAACTTAGGAACCTTAATTAAATTAATTGGGTCCACTAGTACCATTAGATCCACTTGGCCTAATGGGGCCACATATATGAGTTACTAGATTGTGGGGAACACTGCTAGAGGTTAATAGCCACTTACTGCATGTGCATGCATCAGTTTGGGCACCTCCTAGATCAATCCCTACATTTTAGGAGACACTGGGAGTCTCGACACCAACCTCCATCAGTAAGTTAGAGTTGGAACTAGTTACTCTTAGTCAGCTTCCAGTTACTTTCAGTTAGATCACAATTAGTTAACCATCGCTAGTTATGCATGGCTAATGCATATGTGGAGTAGGAGCCTTTGCCCACCTACCACCTCAGTTTCACTGAGTTAACTAGATATTACTGATTGTATGAGTTGGTTGGACATCTGGGAGTTGATCTATTGGACTCTGATATTGATTGAGACACCATGAGTTATCTAGTCAGTTAGGTACACTTAGATCCAGTTGGTAGATTCAAATTTCTCCCTAATGCATTCGAATTCTTCCATCAGGTAAACTATTGTAACACCGGATTTAATTAATGACAATGATACTGTAATTACCTGAGCTACACTCATCCGTTTCCTGTGTGGTTTATTTTGTTTAGTATGTATCTTCATTATCCTTTTACTGCAACAATCATAATTCATAACTAATTGCTTTAAGATCTAAATGGCATTTCAATTATAATAATTTTATGCCTTTGAATGACTCTACTAGTCCTAACAAATAAGCAAATGACAAAGATACATTTTCCTCTTTTCAAAAGGAGGAGCAACATGAACAAGGTAAGCCCATTAATTCATATTTTTCTAGTTCTTTATAACTATAAATCTTATGATTAAGAAATCCATAACACCTTTATGTGCCCTTCTTTTATAGAAGATGTCGACAAACAACCAGGCCATATGGATAACAGTGTAGAAGGGGAAGATCCCTTGACACAAAAAGAGGTGGAGCAGCATGAAGAATAAGGTAAGCTCATTAATGTATAATTTTGTAGTTCTTCATAAATAAAATTTTATGACTTAGAAATCCATAACACCTTTACGTGCCCTACTTTTATAGAATATGTTCACAAAGAACAATGCCAACAAGATATTACTATAGAAGGTGAAGATCCCTCTACACAAGCATCGACAGAGAAAGTCAAGAAGAAAGGTAGAGGAGCAACAAAATGTGCAAAAATCAATAGCTTGGAGGAAAAGATCAAAATTCATATCAATGAAAGTAACCAACAATTGGTCCAAACTCCATTACGCTATCTTCATTACTAGGTGTGCTCACAAGGGAAATTGTTCCAATGAATTATTCTGATTGGAGGAAGGTTTCATATCAATTAAAGGAGGACTTGCAGAACATTATTAATGTGAGTATTAGACATTACATGTATTTTTTTTCAACATTTCTATTTTTGGATGATTTCAAAGTTTATTTTCAAACCATGTATGACATTTAAAAATGCAATTCTTGTATGTTGCAGGCAAAATTCATAATCCCTCCAGTCCTTAAAGAATATTGTATGAAATCCATTGTCCATAAGGCAAACAGTCATAGATATCGATTGAACAAAAAATACTTTGACCCTTATGAGTCAACAGAGGAAAGATAAAAAAATGTTCCTCCAATTAGGATAAATGAGAAAGTGTGGAGAGAATTCGTCCTATCACGAGGCACCACTGAATTCATGGTAAGCAAAAAGTTCACATATTATATAATCAAGTTTTTTAGAATGTCTATTGGCTTGTAATGTTGAATAATATATGTTATTTTCAATTGATTTCTAGGATATAAGGAAAAAAAAACAAGGAAAATAGAGAAAAGGAGAGGGACTTCCACACCTCTAGACGTCGAGGCTATCAATGGGTCGAAGATGATATGGTAAACAATTGTGATGATATTATATCCGATATGAGAAATATTAGCATATTTTAGTTTCATTGTAATGTCACAACTTAAACATACTAATTTACTTGTTGCAACTAGAAAAAATCTATAGCCTTTGATGATAGAACTACAAGCATTACTAGGGCAGACTTATGGAAGAAGTGCCATCAAAAGAAGGATGGCACTCCAAGCACACCAGCTATAGGAGAAACAATAGTATGTTCTCAACCTTTCAATTTAGTTATTGATTAAAATTTCATTTTACATGTTGGAAATGTTTTATTCTATGATCTGATTTAATTGTATGTCAATGTTAGAAAAAAATGAACACGCACAAGTAGAAGCTGCATCTCAAGACTTTGCAGCTAGGGATGATTCCCTTGCTAAGGTACTAGGGGTTGATGCAAGAGGAATATGTCGTGGCATTGGCTTAGGAGTTACACCAACTAACTTGTTTGGAAAAATTCCATACAAGGATGCGCTAGATGTAAGCCAAGCTACAGTGAAAGAAAAAATAAAGGAAATCACATCTTTGAAAACAACCATAACTGAACTACTGAAAAGAGTAGAAGATACGGAGAGAGAACATGTGGTCAACAAAGAAAGTGTTAGTATCCAATTCTTTACTCTTGTCTCAATATACATATTTTCACACTAATGATCTGAATTCTAATATCTGATTGCTCATATAAACAATGTCCTACTGTACAAAATGCTCATGCTGAAATCACGCCTGCGGTGGGGGTTAGTTGTTTAATTATTATTTTAATTAATATTTTATTTTCATCTTTTAAATATATACATACATACATACATACATACATACATACATATATATATTACAGTTTGTTGCCTTGACAGAGTAATACAGGGTACATAACAACCCCTATGAACGAACTAATACAAAAGAAATTAACTTCAATGCATACTCCATCATCCCTAGTAAGTATTGAAAAAGTTCGTAATTTAGTTCAATTTTATTTTATTTTATCAATAGATTAGAAATCATTGTCTATTGGGTGTAGAGTCGTGCATCAACATATGATGAACATTTGGTATAGAAAACACCAATGGTTCCATGGAAACTGCAAATTAACAAAATGAAAACACCAATTCAGGTAAGATTGTAATTATTTAATCTAGGATCATCAATGTTTAAATTCTTATTTCCATGCATCTTACTTTGTCTCATTTATTTGCAGGGTTAATATAATGCTAATGAGTTGACACCAACTTCCCAATTGGGGCTGGAAGGAAAGAAATTCTTTCTCATTGCATTAAAATCAAGGGTTAAAGTTGCAAGGGAGACAATACATAAGACTGACCCAAATGCAATGGTACATTGTGTCCTTGTTGGAAAAGGCTATTATATTGTGAATCCGACAGAAATTTTAGATCCTCTATTTGAAAATATAGCTCTACCATGTCCCAGTAGCGCATTATGTAATCTAGCAGATGCTTTGTTGAGCTTCATTCCTTGGCATAAGGATGAGATTGAACTATGTAACTAGTGGTTATAATGTGTGACTAGTGATTTTAGTGATGTTGTATCAACTGAGAATAGTTGATTTATTGAATATTTATACTTAGATCAGGACATAGTTTATAATTTTTTTGTAGTTTGGGATTAATATTTACATTTAATTAAAATTTTGGGCACAAGTTGCCATTATATGCCATGGACACAATTTCTGATTTTGTAATACATCAGTATTATATAATCTTCGTTGCATGTGAAATGAGATGTTGTGTTGTGAATGTGTGGAATGAGTGTTGGTTGTGGAGCTTGATCTTCTAGATCCAGAGATATTATTCAGTCGTGTTTGTACCCCATGTGTATTGTACACTCGTTCCCCCTGCTTTGGGATGTTTGTTGGCCAACTGTTTTGCGGACCCATGGTATTGGGTTAATCGTAGTATTTTTCCCCTATAAAATAAAGCATTGTAAAACGGATGTGTATGGTATTATATAGCATTGTAAACAATCTCTGTGATTGTGTGAGAGAGACTGTGAGAGTGTGAAGAGGAAGTGCAGCGGTTTTGCTGCAGGTTGTATCCCTTCATCTTTATGGACTGTAATAAAAGGACTAGCGATTTCTTTGTGGACGTAGCCATCGTTTGGGTGAACCACGTTATATCTCTGTAATGTGTTTAGTGTGTTTTGCATCTTGCTTAATGATTTAACTGTATATTTGTTATTGCTCTGCGGTCCTGTTTTCTAACAATGAGCAGTCTGTCTATCATATTTTCATTAAGTTTTTTTTTTTGTAAATTAGTTTATCCTTCTATTTCCTTCTATTTCCAAAAACATACATTTACAACAAAAAATCACATTAATATAATTTATTTTCCACATTGTAGCAAGAATAACAAAATGACTAAAATTAAATATTTAAAGGAATAAGCTTGCATCCATAAACAAATTCATATGCAATGATTAACAATAATAGTAAGTTGATTTCTTAACTCAATTGAGTCCAGGACATTTTATGTTGTACACAACAGCCAATCTACAAATCATTTTGAATTTGAAAATCAAAACTAAGTTTAAATACAGACTACTCAATTTTCACATTGAAGTCACCACGTTATTACATCGTTCATTCTGTGTTTTATAGTCATGTTCTGCCTATGTTCATAGATGGAAGGAAGGTTTATGATCCTTTTGTGTTTGGCTTTTGGTCTGGTATCTATATCTCCCGATAACACTATTATTTGCGTAGACTTGGAGAAGACAACCCTATTTATCAATAGTACTAAATCCTTGATGGGCTTGTCATTCTTGTCTGCTTCTTCTACCGAGACCAGATCCTTCCTACAGGATATGCCAATGCAACACCTCTTTGGATTTGTCATCACCTTCATTAGAGTTGGAAATTTGCAGCAAGGAAAATGATGACGAAGACCTTCGATCTTTTCTCCCCCAGTCCGAACATTCGTTCAGACCGACCGTTCCTAGAAATGGATACTATGCACCGCGGTAATGGAGTCCACGACCTTGTCTGGAGGATTCAACGGGATGTTCTTAGGACTGGGAACTCTAGGCACTGCTTCCGCAGTGGTGTTGCATCTTATCAAGACAACGTTTCCCTTACCAGCATTAGAAAGTATTTCTAATTTAATGAACATCTTTACATTTCCATTACTAGCATCAGAAGGTATTCCTAATGTAATGAACATCTCTACCTGATGTTTGAAGCTGCTTTTGCGTGAAGGTCTAGAAATGACTGAATTTCCAAGCAACACCCAACAGTCAATAAAACACATCGAACAACAGGATTCCCAAGCAGAACATTCATTATTGATCCCGTATCAGGACCCCCAGGATCCTTAGCAGAACAACAATTAGTCATCCATGTTCTTTACCAATATTCACTCGCTATGTATCTTAGGACAGTTCTGATTGTGGCCTTATAACAGGTTGGGAGATTACTGAATCATTATTAGCAGTTGAGTTCACCACGATTCCATCAAATCCTGACACATGCCATTATCAAGTAGCATGATGACAACACGAATGATCAAGTGGGATCTTGATCCAATTTCTTGTGTGGTGATGCCAACTGTTAACACCCAAAAATGGTTAACTACCTCATCTACCCCATTTCATGGCTCATTCGTCCATTTACCTACCATATTTCCCTGAAAATCCCACTAAA
>LPNX011027142.1:0-16954 GCA_001517045.1 Pseudotsuga menziesii | reverse complement strand
CAAGGAAAAGAGGAATCGAATGAATATCATGTGTGAGATTCATGACATATGATGGTTTGGGTCAAGACAATATATTTTGGGTGTATTAGAGAAGACCATATTTTGGGTCGCTTAAGCAACGCTTATGAGGCTAGATGTCGCTTAAGCGATGCTTATGAGACTAGCCGTCACTTAAGTGACACTTATGACCACATTTTCAAAAAAACATTTACCTTTGTGATTTTTGGCAGGTTTAAAAAAAGAAATCCACGCGCCGTCGGATTTTGGGTCGAAATGTAGTAGTGTAGCCAAAGATGATTATTTTTGGAAGAATTTGTGTGCAAAGAAATGGCCATCTATTTGCAAAACCAAGGGATCTCATCCAATTGGGGCTTCTCAGGGTTACCATAAACTTTACATGAGTCTCTTCAAGCAGCTGCATAGCCCCCTCCCAGTTCCCAGATTGTCCTTTGATGATATAGAATTCTATGTTGATATATGGCTAGATGATAAGTCAGTTTATTCAGATGTAGTCCCCGGTATGCTCCTTCAGTCAGGGATTATAAACCCTCCTCCCGAAATTTGCAATATGATGAGGTATCATTTGAGAAGCCTAACTTGCAAGATGACAATTCCCCTGATTCCCAAGTTCCGGGTTGTGTTCAGTGAGAGCATTCGTGTTTCTCTTCTCGTAGGGCGAAGAGACAGTGTTAAAGTTGCTTGCATTATTGATAAATCTGGCTTCGATTATGTTGATGGACGGGCATACAGGGCCCTTGCTTATGATTATTTGCAATTTTCTCCCTCATATCCGTTTGTATCAGAGATCAGAGCCTGGTTTGCACTGCTGCTGGTGGATGCTCAAGACGGAAACATGGACGTCTTTGGCATTGAAGTGGACTTTTGCGATGCTGCGAACTCCGACAGCGAGGTTTTATGGCTTCTAGATATGCTGGATTGGAAGTAGATAAAAATCTTAGTGGATGGAAACAACTTCACTTTCTAGACACTCAAATAGTAAAAGTTAAGTGTTCATTCGAATATGGTTGTTGATAAAAGATGTCATGCAGTTTCATCTTATGCTAGTAAGTTTCATCTTTGGTCGCAATGTTGCTATCTAAAAATTTCATCTTATGCTAGTAAGTTTCATATTTTCCTAGTTACTATCTAAAAATTACATCTTGAAGCTATACAGGTCACACAACATGAGGCCATAGCATGCGAATGAGTTTCATTAGTCAGTGTTGAGAATTTGTCTGTCTATATGCAACAATTAGGAGGAGAACCTTTTGCTGTATAATAATCCAGATATCCATATAGAATCTTGAACATAGTGGATTTATGTTTTGCTGGATAAGCCCATTGATATGAATATGAATGTAACGCGAACACATTTTGAACAACCTTTTTAATTCCACAGAAGGGCCATCTTCATAGCCAAAGTCACTTCTTTATGGCACTTTCAGCGCACGACACCATCCATTCAGGCAAGTAATAAGCAACACCAAACCTCATAAGTATTTCAGCATTGTATAAAGTTTTAGGAAATGTCTTTAACAGACTCATGGATCTCAGCAGTCTAATTGCATCTGAAACACTGGCAGGTCAAAAGAACCTATTGTGCACTGAACAAAGCTCTCCCGCAAACATGTGTCATAGTAGAGTCCTTTGAAGCAATAAACATAAGAAAACATTGAGTAAATTTTTAGCAAATATCTTTGACTAGACCCTATTTTATCCAGTCTACCTACATCTGAAACACTGGCCTGTCAGATATTGAAATATGTGCATAGTGCATTGAGCAAAGATCTTCTCCAGAGTAGGATGTTATGATTATTCTCATATTCAATATGGCAATGGTTAATCACATTCATCCTTTTGATTCAAATTTGAACTCCAATATATAAACAGTGAACATTAGCATTTCTTTCCCAAGATACATGATGGGAGAATGCAAAACAAAGGAGTTTAATTAATGAATCTTAAAGGATTTGGAGTCCAACAAGTTGTGAGGCAATGATTATAGGATGTGAAGTATAAGATGAGGCAAGATAATTTTATTGAAAAAAGAAAAGTCCATTCTATGGTGTGGCGTTTCTTTTGGGCATATTCTCATAAGGAAATCATGGTTGTCAGTAACCAGGATTGATATTTGGGGATTGGGAACCAAGAAAGCAAGGCATTTGAAAATTTATTGAAAACAGTTGTTTATGTGCCATAAAAAAATATCAAGGATTGAGATCTTTTTGGCATCAGTTTTAAACTTTAAATTGTAACCATATGCATGCCAAAGCTAATGAAGTTACCAAGTTTATTCATCTAAAGAATAGTATTTGTGTCAGTACAGATGTTAAAAATTTGTTGGTTCTTCCAAATGAAAATGCTGTGGTTTATGTAATTTGCGATGAATGAGGGGAAAATATTTATTAGAAGTTCTTATATTTTAGTTTGTTTACATTTGGATTTAGGCATACGTGTACACGACACTTGGTATCATAGTTTGTTGTTTTTGTAAATTGAATATTCTTTATGATGTCATTCTTTACAACTATCAGCATTCTATAGTTCCAAGCACATACTAAGAAATGTCATGGTTATAATAAAAAATGATTATGTCTATGTGGAATAATTGTGTTTTTTGTCTTATGCTTTTCAGTGGAATTCTTTGTATGTTGAGAACATGCTTAGAGTAAAGAGCAGTGTTGTCGGGGAAATTATTTGTAGTAGAATACTTATGGCAGTGGTGGACAGGCTTATTGAAATTGATGCAAGTAACTGGGCATATTCAACAGAAAACCAATGTGCATCATTGATATTTCTCATTTCTAAAATTTTGGTTTTTATAATGAAATTCTAAATTTTTGGACCATTTGTGTTAGAAGGTTGTCTAGACTCTAAATGCTCTTCTTATTGTATTTGAAATCTAGGTTGAAATAAAATGGGAACACATTTTACATGAAGGCTCAAGCAAGGTCTACATATTTGACATGGAAATGGAAGATGATGAAGAAAATGAAGAACCTGGGAAACCTGGTAGTGAGGTATCCGTATAACTTGTATAGTGTTTCCTTGAAATAGCTTTGATTTACAGTAACTGGCATGCATGTTCCAGGACAAGCAATTCTTCTCATTTTGTATAAATTATCTAATTGCATTTGGTTGATTTGGGTTGTAGGCAAATGTTGAATTGCCAAAATATTCTTCTATGCAGAGTCTGGGGGGTGTTGCAGATAAGATGGACGTATTAATGGAAATTACTTTAGAGCATCTAAAATTATGTGCTAATGAGGGTCGTCTGTCACAGCTGAAATTATTATTTATCTAGCCATCTTGAACTGTATTGTTGGTCAATTAAAGTTGGTGGTTTTTCAAAAACATGCATAATTGATCTACTTTTTTCTTGACATCTAAATTTTTCCCATTGGTTTTGTCAATAAGTCTATGATACACTCATGCACTCATTTAATTCAACTATTTTGAATAGTCACAAGTCTAAGTTTACACAGGTAATGTCAAAATGTTTGGTTTTCAAAGAGTTAATGGAATGTTGCATTGATGCTTTCTTGTGCAGGATACTTCATGGATTGTATTAGCTGTAAATATCTTTTAATGCGACATGTTAAAACTTTTTCACATCGAATGGCATGTCTTGTAAGGAATCTAGTTAACACTTTTAAATTCTCAATAGTGGGTCCCCATTAAACTTTGAAGTGGAATTTATGTTTTGCATGCAATTTTGAGTTGCAGAAATATTCTTTCTGAGCAATTCAAGTTTTCGTAATAATTTTTACCTATTCCACTTAGCAAGGCACTAGCAAAATACCAGTGTGTTGAAGGCATCTGAAATGATGGTTGATATAATATCTGTGACATTTGTTATTCTAAGCATTTAAATAGTGTCTAGCTTCACAGCATTCTAATTTTAGTTATGCTTTCATGAAAGAAATCCTTGATATCAATGGAATAGCCACTTGAAGGATAGTATTCAGTATTCAGTGAATAGATTATATTCTTATACTTCTAGTCACTGGAGAGACCTATCTGGATCCTGAAGTCACTGGTGGTATTTTTTTCTACATGATCTAGATTCTGGGTATAAAGGTCATGCAAGGTAGGTCTATAGAAGTAAAACAACCATGTGGACGATGGAGGCTTTATCTATGGTCCAGTCCAATGTAGCAAGCAATTGTGAGGAAGCAACCTCTTATGACATTTTGTAAGAAAGCAACCTGATGGTTTTTTCCTTTCAACCTTTGATCACAAGCTTTGGTTTGTAGGGGCATTTTTCAGAACTAATGCATAGCAAGCTACTAGAATTGTTTGTATTAATTACCATACACACTGGTGCTTTCATTTTGAGGCAGCTAATTTTGTTTTCAATAGTAGTTGAGATCCTAATTTTCTTTGATTTAGTTTTTTGGTTTATTTTTCATCTGCAAAGGTTTTCATTATTTATTTCATTACACCAGGTGAAGCGAGGTTTATTCTACAACACAGGTGGAAGTGGGGAGTGATTTATAAAATCTTGGTGTGCTTATGCATAGGATATAGTGGTACATTGAATCTAGATGGTGCATTGGGAAATGGGTGCAATGACTATTGACCCAAGCACAAACCTACTTAAACCCAAAGCCCAGTTCTGATATGCCCCTTGAGATTGCAAAGCTCAAGGATGCATATTCCAAGTTCACATAAATAGTCAATGTGTCAATTATTGGAGATAGATGTAAACTTGAGGGGCATATCAGACCTGCGTTTAGAGGGCTTTGTGCCAGTTTTATAGAATAGTGAGTTGCAAAAAATGTCTTACTCGGCACTTTGAATAACATTGAGTTTTTTAAATAACTGCATGCGGCAAATGTTGAGGTGGAAAGTCATTCTCCATTTACTGGTAGACTATTTTCTCGATTGAATTTCCAAGTAAAAGTGCCATATCGCGCAGAGCTTGTAGAAATAAAACCAAACTTGTGGAGGCTTAATGTCCTGTCCATTGTATTCAGCTTTTGCCAGAAAGTACAATCCTGCAAATTTGTTCAATTGGTATTGTATTCTCTGTCAATATTTGGACACAAGCTCAATGTACTTGTGGACAATTTTTCCTACAGCATATTGTAGTTGCTTGTAATATGTAGTGGATGTACTGTAGTCCATGGAATTTGTGTTTTCTGCATTCTTTAGCCAACACATTCTTCTTGCCAAATTCAGCTGTCAATTCTTTTGTTTTCCAGTTCATCCCATTTTTATGTAGGCAGCCTCCCTGTGTCTTGCCATCTTGATCCTTATCTTGAAAGTTGTACATATTTTTATTATCTTCAAATACTTCATATGCAATTCAAATAATTTAGAACAAATAGGGCAACAATGATGCTCTTTTATAGTTCGATTGATTGAACAGTAATTGAAGTAATTAGTATTATATATACAAGAGTTGGGTTCTCTTATGTGCAAAATACATGCCTCTTTATTGCTGAATTACATTATGTTTTAAAATTGGGTTGGTATTGTTTACTGATTTGACTAGTTTTTCCATACAACATTGCTTGCAGTTTCTTGTTTTCTATCTATGCTCTCTGGCTCCAATGACGTGTGGTGCAAATTTTGCATCAATGCTTTGTGACATTTTTGGCAATAAATCTCACCCACGGAATACAAGGTATAGTATCTGAGAGCTTTCTTTATATTTAGTGACATCGCAGATAATTACAAAATGAAAAAACATTCTGTAGTATTGGGGTTAATGAACTTGTTTAAAATGGAGTGGTATATTGATCATTGTTTCAAGTTTATTTGAAACCTACAATTTGCATTTGCTCAACCCATAAAGTAAAAAAATACAAGTTATATTTTATTGAAAGTCGTTTTTTCTATTTTTTGTCCTCAACTCACTTTTATTGCTAGATATCTGCAGTAGTGCACTGGAACATTTTGTTGTATTCTACTGTTTGTGTGGAATGTATGCATAGCATTGTAATTGTTACCTCTAATTTTAATTGTTTCGTACACTGCTTGATGCATATATTTGTTAGATTTGCAGTCCCTAGACAATCACAAACTTTGAGATCACCTTTTTTTATGAGTTATTATCCTTATCTACTGATGAGGTGTCAACCTTTATCCACTAAGTTTTGGTGAGATTGATATTTAGAGGTGGTCAGATTCATGTACTATATATTGATATTGTTGGATTAGTATATTATGTAGAAATTAGAATATGGTTTAAAGCCTTTTCCGCCAAGTTTCTGTGTTTGTCTCAATTTTTAACATGGTATCAAAGCCCCTTTAGTCTTGACTCTTAAGGGCATGGTAGTTCCATGGTAGTGATCCATGGAAGGATTGCAATTTCAATTTTGATTATTGTGCATGTTAGAGTGCCTTTAGTCTTATGGGGCTTGATATTTCCTTTATGATAGTGGTCCATGGAAGGTTAGGTGTGATTCATGTGAGATCTCATGGTAGTTTTTCCATGAGAAGCCAATGTTAAGGTGCATGCATAGAGCAAAAGAAAAGCAGCTAGTGCACACAATCTACATCCCCACCAGAACAAGATTGCATAAGATTAGCCTCATAGTTTGTAGATCAAGTTTTTTTCCAGTAGATCCGCCCTTGAGCCTGACTTCACCATATTTATTTGTGAATCAAATTTGAATTGAATTGGTGACTCCAGTCTAATTTTTTGTCTAATTTTTTTAGTTCCAATGATCTTCCTGATCTGGAGTTGCACTCCAAGGTTTTGGGTCCAGAGCTAGATCTCATGGTTGATCACTTTACTTCTAGATTGCTACATGCTTTACATTTTCTGAGTGCTTTGGTTTTGTGTTTCAATTTTACGATTACCATTTTTGTGAATTTATATGAAAATAAAAACAAGAGATTCATGATTATTGTTTTATTGGGACTCCGTGGTCTGGTAAAGCTTGGATATGAGCAATTATGAGAGCATATTGCAGATCATGTCCACTGTTGAAGGTGTAAAAGAATGGTGGCTTGAAGGTGAAATGAGGGCAACCCATATATCATCAGTGGATTCATGAGTCCATTGACAGTCATGATGATACATTCTATATCTTTGTCCATGGGGAGGTCTTGCATGTTGAGATTCATGTGCATGCATGGAGTTATGCGCGAGGTTCTACATTCCTAGAGAAATTGGTCCTTGGATATCATTATTTGAAGTGTTGAGCCACAACAGACACTTGAGTACTACTATGGGCACAGCGGGAATTGAACCCGAGAATTCAATGGAGGCCCTTATTGGATCGGACCGAAGTGCCGAATAAGCTTCCTAATTGGATTCTAAACCCACAAGCATAAATATCCTATATTTTGTTGTCATGTACAGGCTATGTCTTACAGGTTAAAGTTCAAGGCAGGTGTTAGCAATGTTTGATTCTGATATATGCAATGGCAAGAGCACTTGGTATTTGATTTATTTGACAATTAACTAAATGAAAATGTGATTCAACTTAAACAAACATCAACTCCATCTATAGCAATGATGCTCCATTATCAATATTTGAAAAATCCAAATAATGTACCGTGCCTTAGTACATCCAAGCTGATGAATGTATGATAATAGCTTAGGCGCACACTTGTGGAGGTATTATTTTTGGATTTTTCCAAAACCTTCTATCCCACTTCGAGAATCTGAAAGATAACTTTTGGTTTATAATAATCATTATTCAAATGTATGTTAAGAAGCTATTAAAGATAGTGAATGATTTCATCTCTGAGTTTCTAAGGAAGGCCTCACCAAATGCAATGGTTTGAACTAGTGAATGTTTGTATTGGTTTCTATTGGAAAAGTAGCAATTTTTTTCAAGGGAGTTTGGAGAAGGGTTTTTATGGAAAAAGTGAAGGATATTTTGAAAAGAGTGAAAACAAGCCCGAATTAGACAAGTGTATGGCATTGAGATTTTTCTCAAGCCCCGTATTGAAATTTTTGTAATTTATGCTCCAAATCATATTGGAAGCATAACTTAAATTTTGCAAAGGAGGCCATCTATATTCTCATTGAAAAGGACAAAAAGCCAATTGAAAGCTTCATCAAGTATACTTTTTTTAATAAAACTATTCATTTTGCAGGGGTGATTGTCTCCTAGACTTGGACCGAAATTGGAATAAGGGGGTCTAAGGAACATGTTCCCTTGTGTGTGATGGTGCATGTTTTTCTTGGATTCTTATGATGTTTGGTGCTAAGTTGCTAGGATACCTGGGTATGGGGATGGGTGCGAGGGCGGGGACACCAATTTAAAAAAAAAAAAAAATACAATACCGTCGCTTAACCAATGTGTAAGTTTTTATAATCCATCGATTAATGGATGCCTATAGATGTAAATTCCGTCGGTTAAGCGACGGGTTTCACTGTAGAAGCGACGGTCTGTAAGTGTGGTTTTTTTTTAAAAAATTCTCCACCGTTGCTTAACCGATGCTTACGTTTTCATTATCGTTATTTAAGCGACGTCTCAGTTTAAAGTTTAATATGAATTAGATGTCAGATAACCGATGACTTACATTTAACCGATGGTAAACTGAGTTGTCGCTTAACTGACGGATTGGAAAGATGTCGGATAACAGACGAAAATCCACCGACGCTTAAAAAAAATCATAGTGTCGTACATGCGACAGGGAAGTGTCGAAAATCCGACAATACGGTCGTTGAATTTTTGGTCGAAATGTAGTAGTGAATGTACCTGAGATGTCACCAATTGTATTTTTTTGCTTTCTTTCCCAGGGACTATTCCATAGCTAATATATTTGAAATTTTTCATGTTTGTAACCATATTCCCAAATTCATTGTCTCCACTCTCGTGCATACATTGGCTCAATAATTCCATTCCAGCATAGTTGGAGCAAGTTCCATCCAAACAAGAGTTTGCATAGTATGTTTTCCCCTCGGGCCTATTGCACATGATGCTATGAATGAATTCTCTTGATGAAGTCGATGGTATTCTTAGGGAGAAATCCTGCACATGGTAAGTATGCAACACATGACGAATGTACATAAATGTTTCATAGTAATATTCATATTGTACATGGTATCTACAAAAACAAATGTTAGGAAGAGTATTTATTCTAACATACTAGGGCTTACATTTCTCAAAAGATCTTTGCCCCAAATTCAATTGTTTATGTTCATTCCTAAATTTATCGTATAGTTTTGTCTGTTATATCAAGAAGATGATTAATATGTGGTTCACGATCCTTTGAACCCCTTCTCAGTTAAAGTACATCCTTCTGATTTGAGGAAGGCCTTGTGTGATCATGCCAAAAACTCTGCACTAGTCCCTTTACTGCATCAACTAGATTCATGTCATGACGTGGAAATAGACCAATAAAGGCCCAAAAATATGTCTGAGCAGTTGTGTCAAGATGTTCTTTTCTAATAGAATACCTACGAAGGGTTTTTACATTCAAATTAACTAGTTTAGATGTAGGCTTGAGAAAACGAAGGACCCTAGTGTTCTTATTTACAATTGCTTATGACAACACACGACGAGCTGCATTGCAGTCCTTTGAACATGTGTTCTTACGAATTTTACCAAAGGCTTATACTAAGATTTTAACTATATGAGAACTTGGTCCAGAATTCTTTACCATATTTATCCCTAACGATTTCCTAACAATATTCATGCCCCTATATTTTAACAATGATAAAAATAATCTAAATTTATCTCCATCACAGTTAGAAACAAAATATTTATTTAGTATCTGTTGAGTTTGATAAGCAATACTACATTTAGATAGCATAAATTCAATGGAATTAAGGAGTCCTTCATCAAATTGTATACGCTTCAGAGTTCTTCAATGTGTGCTTTCTAATGGAGGTAAGGGGGTTGGAATTCTATCATCTAGCACATCAACAATATGCTCTAGTGTTTCAGTAGCAACTTGTTGTCCTTCATTCTCTTCCTGGTAGTTGGATGGTGGAAGTAGAACATCCTCATCGATGGTCTAGATAATATTTTCTTCTTCAACAGTAGGCTCCATGTCCAACACCTCTTCAACAGTATGCTCCATGTCCAATGCCTCTTCATGAGCTTTGTCTTGAGAAGGTCACTTATCACTTTGACTTGAAGTGGGAATTAAAACATCCCTAATGAGCACCTATGTTTTTCTTCTTGAATACCTCCACGGGGTGCTTGTTTGCTGGCCCAAGAAAGGGGGATAAGAAGTAACTTCACGCGCGTAGCCAAGGAAGATGTGCGCACATGCAATGTATGCAAAGGAATAGCACAAAGGGTGAAAAGGGACCACAAAGGCAGAGCAAAGGAGTGTGTGGCAAAGGAAAGGCAAGCACGAATGCACGCAAGGAGGAAACAACCAAAAAGAAACAGATACGGGATACGGATCATGGCCGTATAAGACGACGTAAGCCTACAGCTAGACACATATGAGAAGATATTTGTACTTTAGGTTGATAATGCCTCGTGTGAAGTCATGATCACCATAGTTGTAACCAAAGGGGTGGCTGATGGTGACAGCTAACAGAATGCCAAGATGTAGTTGGCCCTATGTGGCGATGTAAATTAGTATAAATAGGAAGGATGCAATAGTTAGAGGGTTAGCCTTTTGTTAGTTGTAAGTACAGAATGAGTTAATAGACAAGATTTGTATATAATTGTAGAGAGCAGGTCTAAGAGAGGGTAATTAGAATAATGAAAGGAGAAAAGCTCTGCTAGAGTAGTGCAGACGTGAGGTGAGTCGATCCAAGCTATATGCGGATCTGTAGGTAGTAGCAGTAGATTAGGAGGAATAAGACAGAGAGCATGAGAACTATGAGTCTGAACTTAAAGACATATCTCAAGATCAGTCTGCATCCCACAGACTGCATGGTGCTATATCCTTTCTCATGCCATATGAAGAGCACCTTGGTGGTTTTTCCCAGATGGGTTTCTACGTTATTTCATGTGTCCAAATGAATGGATGATGTGGTGAATGGTTATATGATTGATTCATAGTTTCTTTCTGTATAATGTTGATGTATTCCAGTCCTTAATAATTCCCACCATAGGTAAATGAATGAATAGAGTGCATTGTAGATTGAACCAGCACATGTATATTTCAGTGTGATTCTTGTTATGCATTTCGACTTAGGTTGTAGAGTCAATTGAAGTAAATGCAGCTGTGCCGCACCAGTTGTGCTAGCTATGAGGAAGAGAGCAAGACCAAGTTGTGCGTGATGACATAATGTTGTGCTCATTCGTGCAGGACCGACTCCGCTGTCCAGTCACCCGACTGCCTTCGTTGAACCCTTGGTTGTGAACCAAGGGACTATACTTCCCTGAAAATTGTGAAAACTTGATTCCGGTGGTTACCCATCCATGAGATATCTCAAGTGAGACTGCGCTCGCTTCGTAGGTGTTGCTGATGGGGCTTGCTCTGTCAGGCCGGTATCTCGGGTAGTTGTTGGATCGGTGGGCTGCGCAAGACCTGGGTCGTATGTGCAAGGGAACGCAACCAACAAATGGTTTTGTTGTCGGGACCCTTGTGATTAAATCAGGGAGATGGTGTGGCAACCAATGAAGGAGGAGATAGAAGAAAAACTGGAGGCTAAAACACTCGCGTTTGCACAAGAAAAAAGTACAGGGACATGGTTTAGCATAGAAAGATGGTTGCATGATTATATATACTCTGATATTCACAAGATATTCTTTGTTGAATTCCCTATTCTACTGCATGAATGGCTGGTAGGATTGGCATCTAGGTGGAGCAACTACGAGACAAGGGAGTTTACTGAGTGGAGCGACCAATTGGTTCAAGAGGTAACCAGTGTAAGTAACGCTGTGTCAAGGGCTATTAATTTTTGGGTTGATAGTATATTGCAAGGGTATATTACTGAATTTGCAATAGATACCATAACTTCATATAGTGGATTTGGACGAGATTTCTTCAAGGACCACGAAGGAGATACTTGTTGAGTATAAGTACTTGGATAAAACTACTTTCTTATGAGAAAGATATTTTGCACCTAAATAGTTGAGTCGTGTGCTTGGGAAGGGGCTATGCCACTAATAAGCAGGTAAGAACATGGGGAAGATGCATGGATATGTTCCCCAGAAGAACAGAACTTGAACTTGAGGATGGAGTTCTAAGAAGTGGGAGAATATTCAGATCAGGAAAGAGAAGGAAAACCAAAAGGGGCCGATGGAATCCTATTTTGTTTGAAGGAAGCGAACAAAAACTTTGATTGTGCGAAGACGAAGGGTCTTGCGATGAAGAGGAGGACTATAACCCGATCTCAGAAGGACCTAAGGATCTGGATAGCTCTGATGAGACCTCATGTCAAAGAACAATTATATAACACCAGCTATATCACCTGAGATGAGATCTAGAGTTTCATCCCCTGTAAGAACCTCTAACTCAGACAACACTAGTCCTGAAACTAGTGCACCCGAAGGCACACCTCAATTGAACCCTACCCCAGAGAACCTCAATGCCAACATCATGGCTAAAACAGACGTCTGGTTACCTACATTTAATGGGAATGGAGCAAAGGACCCAGAACAACATTGGTTTCTTTGTGAAGCTATCTGGATGGTACGCTTAGTACATAATGTCAATATAAAGAAGGGACAAATGATTACGACCTTAAGGGGTCGTGCCCTGGATTGGTTCATGAAATTTTGTGTCATCCCAGCCGGAACACCACTGAAGACCCTGGAGGAAATCTGAGCTGCAATGATCTCAGAGTTCAGAAAACCCAAATCAAAGTCCCAATGTATTAGTGAGATTAAGGAGATTAAGCAAGCTCTGGAAGAATCTGTATGGGATTTTGACCAAAGATTTAAGACACTGATGGCTAAAGTAAGCTTCCAAATGTCTGATGTATAGCACAAGGAATGGTTTATTGTTGTTCTGCTACTGCACATCTGAGGGCCACTGATACAACAAAATATTGAGTCACAAACAGAAGCATTGGAGCATGCAATGAAGCTAGAGGCTTCACCTATTACTGACGGTGCTGCCGGAATGGTCCATATTCAGTCCCAGCTGGCCAACCTCACACTACAACTTTAGGATATCAAAAAGGGGAAAGAAGGACAAGAATACTTGTGGTGCACAAAATGTAGAACGGACAGACACACCAAGGATAATTGTCTGACTTTCATGAATTATGTCGCATCTGGTGCACCTAACCCATTAAATGGACAAGGGTTACCTTGGTGTTGTATATGCCAGTCAACAGGTCACCGTGACAAAGAATGTGTGTATTTGCACAAGATTATAAGTAACCCTAATAACTTATTCTGTAAATTTTGTAGATCGGTAGGACATGATGAAAAAGACTATAGAGCATACCAGCTCTTGAAAGAGAAAACAATTGATACATACTTGATGAAAAATGAGGGGTTCCCCCAGGTTGAACAAGTGCAAACCTCATACCAACCTGCGCAGTTACCAGCTAATCAGTACCCACATCCGTATGTGCTTCAACATCCATACGTGTAGCCAAACCCCTATCAGCAAAACTACCAATAGAACCAGTACCTGCAACAGCAATTACACCCTCAGGGAAGAGGTGGTGGAAACTTTAGAGCACGAGGTGGCAGAGGAGGATTTGGTAGGGGGAGAGGTCTAGTTACATGCTATAACTGTGGACAAGTAGGTCACTTTTCCAGAGACTGCTTGGAGCCTGCCAGGACATGCTCATATTGTAAGGGTCAAGACCATAATGTTGAACAATGTCCTCAGCTGATCACAAAGTGGCAAGAAAGAACTGTTGCCGCACCTAACCCCTCACCAAACCCGAACTCGAATGCAAATGCGAATGTTCAGATGATGGTGGCTGAACCACAAGACTTGAACATTGTATCCATAACAAGAGAAGATACGATGGCTGGAGGAGAGCAAGAGAACTCCCAAGAGCAGAAGCAGCCGCAAGTGAGACCGACGGTGCAGCAAAAATAATTACGGACCGACCCTGTCACATGCCCCAATTTTGCAAAAAACAATTTTATATTATTTGAGGAACATTATGTTAAATTTTATGCTAAGTTGTAATGGATGACCAGTGGGGTCAAGGATATTTAATGTAAATTCAGAATATTTTATTTATAAATAAATAAATGACGAGACAACAGCTTAGGAGAGCTGTTAAAAGAGTGTTTACTGGTCAAATTGGTGGAGGAGATTGGGTGGAGAGCAAACTGACATGTAGCAGCATCCTCAAACCACTTCCAACTGTTGCAGGTGGAAACCTCCCTATATTTGTGGTCATGATTCCCCAAGAAAGTGGAATCAGAGCAGGTGGCTCAATTAATGAAAACTGACCCAGAAGACCTAGGCATCTCTATAAAATTTCCCACTGAAGAGAGTTGAGGCTACTCATTCTAGAGAAGTGATCATTCAGGGTGAATGAATTTACTTCTAAGAAATTCAATGGAGGGGTGTTTGAGGGGATAACTGCCACTAGTACAAGTGATCAATTTTGCCACGGCAAAATGTGGCAATATCCACGGAAAAGTGTGGATATTGCCACGGAAAAGCGTTTTTTTTCCCGTGGCAGTCATTTCGTCGCAATAGCGACGACCCGTTAATTGCGTGGCAATAGCGACGGGAATACGTCGCAATTGCGACGGCCCTTCCTAGAATGTAAAAATCCCAATCCAAATACCTGCGACGGCAAGGCGTTGCTATATCCACGGCGAGGCGTCGCTATATCCACGGCAAGGCGTCGCTATATCCACGGAGAGGCGTCGCTATATCCACGGGAACGCGTCGCTATATCCACGGCAAGGCGTCTCTATATCCACGGCGAGGCGTCGCTATATCCACGGGAACGCGTCGCTATATCCACGGCAAGGCGTCGGAAAGTTCCACGGCAAGCCGTCGATATAGCGACGCTACCTGTAGGTTTTTAAAAAAAAAATATAAAGACGTGGGCCTTATCAACGAATTATAGTACCAATACATAGCTCTGTTGTTTTCTTAATTCCAATTTGCTCTTCAAGGTACAGTGCAGATTATGTATATTTTCCTTGTTAATATGGTTGGAAAGTCAAGGACATACTAATATAGGACATACATCGTTTTAGAAAAATCTCTAAACAGTTTATTGTCAGAGTTTTGTTGTTTGAGCGCTTGGACACTTAGAAATGTAACTAAATTTTCTGCTTGAAATACAAGTAATTAAAAAAAATTGCATACTCTTGAAAACCTAACTCTCGGTCAAACATTCACTCAACATATCAAACCTTGAACAGAACTTCATCTGCCAGACACACTATCAAGAAAAACATTACAAAATCCTTGACAAGACAAAACAATCCTAAAGAAAATCCTCACATTCACACTCAACGTTCCTAAAAAAAGACCCTACACCCTTAACAACATTTCAAATAAGCACAAATATTGACAACAGATATGTGAGTCGTGTTGTTTTCTATATGTTGCATCTTGATTTTCTTTGGCTCACCCTACAGGTAACCTCTTATTTCAAGGATTGGCATATAGGAAATTTATCTCTTCCATCATTAGGTTATGTTGCATCTTAATATTCTTACTGTTGTCCTCATCATAACTTTGTCTCTTTTCCTTTGTGACATCAAAATAGCATCAATCATGCTTCAAGGCCTAGACTTGTTACTGATTGTGGGTGTTCCCAGAGAACAAATTGTCAAATTAAAATACCACCTCAAACTAAGGCATAGATCACCCTCAAAATTCATTATGATTACTGGTTGTTTAATTTCAGGGCTGGTACAGGCTTAGAGTAGGCCTTCAACTCTGTTGTCTATATAGTTTGTCAGTCATATTTGTAAGGTGTGCCCACCGCAGGTTATAGATCAAAGGCTAAGAATATCGTCAGAGAATACTAAACAATTAGACTTCAATATGCTAAAATACATTTGATGGAGAAATGTCCCACCGCCTCTGCCATAGTTGCTGCTACATTTTCACCTGCTTGTTTGGGATAATTGATAGTTGATCAACAGTTTTGAAATAATCAAGGAATTCATGGAGAGGAAACGTGGGAATTGTCATTTTATGACTTTGAGACCAATTTCCTACTTAAGGGTTAAGGAATGATCCAATAGTTAAGAGATTGCACTTTTTGTGTGTGGGACCACTATCCTACTTAAAGAGGGAATGAATGATTCAAAACTTGTTGTGAGCCTGAGAGGTTGAGTTTCAAAACTTATAGATCTACAGAATTGTTATTGGGATCATACTCTTTGTTGGGGTTATACCACTATAGTTCTTTGTATTTTTATGAAGACTCGTTCTTCTTCAGAAGTTGTTCTTCTTTGCGAACAGCTCTTGACAGGCCTTTTTCTGCCAAGGTCTTTCTTCATTGAATTCATGACTGGCAATAAGGGGAATTCTCCCACATCTGGTTGCTTTTAATGTTGACGGAAGAAAGTATTTTTATGAGTTCATATTGCATGTGATCATTATGCTTTGTTTTATATGCATCAACTCTGCAAGAAATATACCAATTTATACCAAATTACTGTGGCAAATCTTCAAAGACGGTGAGATTACAAATATTGCCTTTCAAATTCAGAGAAGGGCTACTGCAACTTTTTTTTTAAAGTGCTCTTCCAATAGAGAAACATTCTTAATTAACCTTTCTAAAGCAATGAGAGGTATTAAAAACATTCTGTGCATAGTCCCCCAGTATAGGATCCATCATGGGTTGTACAAATTGCTTCCCAATATGCGGTTGATCTTCAGCTTTATCTACAAACGTTTCAATCAATTTGAGGGTCTCCCTCTTGACAGATCTGATTCAAAATACACCATTTTCCTTTATTACAACATAGCACATATAAGAGATGCATAGCAAATGCTTCAAATACAAGCAATATCGAAAGAAAATAAATTTTAAGTGATGTGCCAGAAAAACCTACCTTAGTAGCTTCACATAGGATGTTTTAGAAGCAAATGGGCCACCTTCTGCTATGCTATTAGATATGAGCTCACTATACATTCTGTTCAAGTATATGACAAACAAATCAAAATAGATCAGTGT
>LPNX011027130.1:21038-33947 GCA_001517045.1 Pseudotsuga menziesii | reverse complement strand
CTCCTTCATGTGGGTGGATCTCAGTCATGTTTATAGGGAACATAACAGGAGGGCAGACATCTTATCAAAGGAGGGACTACATATGGCACCGGGACATCTCATACTTAAAGAATTTTTTGGGAATGAGATTATTGGAGAAAGCTCATCTCAGCTCTTTTAGAAATGCTCTTTCTACTACAGATTATTATCGTGTTTTGTGAGACACTTACAGGTATTGTTGAGCACCTTTTACTGATTACATGAGTATCACTCCCTCCTTGGATCAGATTTCTGGGTTCCTGTTATGTTCTTTAGGAACATAGATGACTGTACTTGACAGCCTTCCTATGAGAGGGTTCTCTTGAGTAGTGAACTCAAAGTGCTTTGAGTATGAGACTCTGTGGATATGTTTATTGTATTTACAGGTATTCACATGTTATCATTCGCTGATAGGACTGTTTATATTTGCTGATTGCACAGGTAGGACTGTTTTAAATACTACTGATGTACTTGTACAGTTTATTGGCTGATATTTGAAGATGTAAAAAGTTCCTTTGATTCAAATGAATACCAAGGAATGTTCTTTTTTCGACTGAAAAAAAAAAAAAGCTAACAAGCTGAAGTCACGGGGAATCTAAAATGTTTAAGGAAATTGATGGCAGTAGAAGTATACCTTCGTATTGAACATCCAAACATATATTTTGAAAGGAAAATCGTAGATATTAAAATATATAATCGTTTTCAAAACATAGCCACACGGCAGTAATAATTTCAATGGCTGAGTTTAACCAATGGAAGAAATCGAAGTGGCCCCTCAGCGCCTACCTTCGCTTAATAACCACGAGGGCATGCAGATCTAAAATCCATTCAAAACTTGAAATTGCAAGAAACAAAATGATAAGTGCAGATCACCATGAAATGAAAACCGCTCAAATCTAAAATCCATTCAAAACTGGAAATCGCAGGCTTAAATGATACATGTAAATCACCATTAAAAACGGTCAGATCTAAAATCCATTCAAATATGGAAATCATGGGAAACAAAGTAAAAATGCATACTCTTACCCCAGATCACAATACCACCAAGGAAAAATCGCAGGCCTGATATATGTATTCAGTTCACGGCTTGGCTAAACGTAGGCCATAAGTTCCATATCGTTTAGGATCAAACGAGTGAAATCTAGCTCCAAGAAATCGCCAAGTCCTAGCCGCGAGGATGTCACTTAGTGAACATATCACATAGCACGTGCGATCATGGGATATTAAAGAATACCCTTAATTTCCAGAGATATTGACCCAAACTCTTTTTGTTGAAACCCCCTCCCAATACTTAAAACCTCCTCCTCACCCCTTTTATACCTCAATCGTTATAAACCACCCTACCCACCCCCACCTTAAACCCCTCACCCCCCAATACCTGCAATATATTGATTCAATTTTTAATAATTTTAAAACTCACAATATGAACTAACGTGATAGGATATTGGTCAACAAGTGAAGCCCTCGTGCTCCTAGCAAAATCTAGTTTGATGATCATTCAAAGAAAATAAAAGGGGATCTCGCCCTTCTTCTTCAGGACCTTTAACAGGGTATGAAAAAGGGTAGGTCCCTCCTCCCTAATCATAGATATAGAGATGAAAACTCAAAATAATGAAAGCAGGGCTCGGCCATATTGTTGTCCATCTACTTTTGACACGGAGATCCCAAGTTGAGCCCATATTTTTTTACCTTTTTTCTTTTGAGAGGAAACGTAAGCTCTTATATAGGAAAAACAACACCATTGTGAGGTTGAGATCCTTCCATGGTCACCACATAATTTCATACCCTCCGTCGATGCGCAGTTGGTTAAACTGCGATTCCAAAGGGATCTTCTGAAATCTCCCTCTCGGGGAAATTCAATGCTTAAGGAGACTTAAAAACTTAAAAACTTAAAAAAAAAAAGTTTCTTGTGGAGTAGCCCCACCTTAATTTGTTGATTCTCGGCTCCCTCTAACAATATCGCCTCGCTCCATTCTCTCCTCAACCCACTACGTAAAGGTAAATAGCTATCTCTAGACAAAAATGCTCAATTTTTGGAAATCCTAAGATCTTGTCTTACGTGGACCCTAAGTGTTCGCAAAGCTTCGCTTCCACTCAAAGGGATAACCATATCATGAGGACTTTATTTAATAGTTTACATGTTCTCAATGGTTAATTTTTTCTTTTAACATAACAATACCAATTTACTAATAATTAGCCACTCCTCAATATACGTGTCTTTTAACTAATTATAAACTATGACTTCGTTATTATATGTGTGAACAATATCATAGCATTTGGAAATTCCTATTCAAGGACATTGTATTTCTTTAAGGGAGATATAGGACATTGTCTTTCTTTAAGGGAGATATATATATATAATATATATATATATTATATATATATATCTCCCTTAAAGAAAGACAATGTCCTATATCTCCCTTAAAGAAATACAATGTCCTTGAATAGGAATTTCCAAATGCTATGATATTGTTCACACATATAATAACGAAGTATATAGGGGTTCTATATATGTATGTATGTATATATATGTGTGGTTTTAAATTAGTTATTTCCAAAACACTATATTGTATTTTTATATCAACATAAACTTTTTGTATTATTAATGGATCAACTTGCCATTGTAATAGTAATAATAATAATAAATGTAATATAATATTTTCAATAATAATATAACAACATTATCTAACTGCACTTTAGACTTGTAGTAATATAAATTTATCATCAATGTTTGTTAGATATGTATTTCTTTTTTATATCCATTTGTCGAAAAAATACTAGTCCATCCATCACTCTATTTAAGAGCGACTTTAACTAAGGATGACCCTTAAGTGCTTTTATATCATCAAAAGAACCCCAACAATTCGCTTTTCTATCAATGTTTGTCACTAAGCTGATATATATCATCACTAATTAGCTAGAGGTTCAAACCCTCCCCCTAGTGGAATTCGTCCCCAATCATCATTTTAGTTGTGCATGCTTTCAGTATCCTAGCATTTTTAATTTCATCTATAACTTGATGAGGCTAGGAATAGTAGTTACAGTGCTTTTTACTTACACTTTGTTGTTATCGGTCGCATACTAAGGGGGTGTTACATTATTTCCCCCTTAGTATTAACACCATCCTCGGTGAGGACGGTGTTACATATTCGTCAAAGTTTTGTGCTCATTTCCCCTTTAGGTTCTTATTGCTTGCTTCTGGATCCCTCACGATGTCTTTCAGCTTTTCTTTGATCATCTTCAATATTTCATGATTTTTGCAAGCTTTTATCCTCCATAACCTGCACGTGTGTGCAACAAAACAAAGTCTTCCAAAATTTATCCAGTAAACATGTCATTAATTCATAATCCAATTTAGAACATACACAACAAATCCAATCTGCAACACAACATTTGCAATTCATAGAACATATTTTAGCCTTCTTTTTTTGTGCTTTTATTATCATAAGGAGGCCTAATATGGTATTACCCTCAAAAGAAATTCATAAGTCATTCAGATTTACTTATCTTTTTGGAGGACGTCTTTTACCTCCAATACTTGGATTCTTTAACTAGTCCTCAACTTGAGATATACGTTTCTTTCATTCATAAGTTAGCATCATCTATTTCACATAATTTCAAGCAGTAAGCTTTTAAAATTGATCATTCACCCTCACCCTTGGGAGAAGTTTTCCAACTTAAGTATCCATGACATTTACACATTAAGACATTCAACAGTCTAGTTATTAGGAAAATCATTGATATGTGTTTTATTATTTCATCTTGAACTTGAACAACTTTCAACAACACTTTTGCTGATCAAGAAACTCTCCCTTGAGTTTTTCATCTTTAATAGCTCTCTGCTAAACACAAAACTTTCTCTCAAGGTGCTAACACCAGTTGGACTTACATGCTAAACTTTGAGGTTACTCTTCCTTTTTATTTCTAGTCAAAAGTTTTCCCCTCAAGACATCAAACAACGTCTTGTCTTCCAGATGTCAAACTTTGTGACTAGGTATTTCCATTGATTTCAGAGTCTCTTTCCCAATTCCCCTCAAGCCTCCTCGCTTGAGTCTAGGAATTTCTTTTCCTCTGATCCTCTTGCTTGAGTCCACAAAAATTTACTTAAATAGCAAAGTAGAGTTGGATCCTCAATTTTTCTCCTTAGTGTTCACTTAGAGAAGAGGTTATTTTCCCCTCAAGCCTTCATGCTTGAGTCCAAGAATTTCTTTTCCACCCAGCCTCCTTCTTGAGTACAGAAAAAGTTCTTTTAACCATCAATCATTTATTGTTTCTTGCATATTTGATAATTACAACATGCAACAAAATAACATCAAAATAGGTTCACCTGTTTTATTCCTCCCGTTTTAAGATATATGTTCATGAGTTCCTTGATATTTATCCAGATTCTTACCATATGCTTACCATGCATAATATGTTACACTCTTATCTTTCAATAAGTTCCAAAGAATATTGAACATCTGCCAAATTCACTTGTTAGTACCACTTTGTATTAACAAAAATCAAATTTTTGTAAGAAAAACCTTTCCCTAAGCATAATAAGAAACCATCATTCTTACTACCTGATCATCTGAAATAAACATCCTCTTTTGGTTCCTTATTTTCATCCATACTTCATGGTTCAACAAGATAAAAAATAAATATCAAGTGGCACATTAATTTCCAGGGAAATATATACGTGCATTGTTTATAAATAAAAGAACTACAATACATTTCTTGACCACTTAAAAGAATTCTGGATAACCTATTTTCTTTGTGCATACTAACACTATGTAAGTAACAACAGATGGTACACATATATACCTGCATACCTTCATAAAGATAACCACATACCTTAATAAGGGTGACCACATATATCATTTTTATATGACATTCATATGCCAAGGTACAAGTTTACTTGTAATAACACATATTAGTAGTACACTCAATATCTCATGAAATCCATATATCACAATGAAATAGATTGTCAAGGTATCTATGTATACCTTTATCTCATAAATCTCAATCACATTAAAGTATAACTTTGATAAAGACAACTCAAAGTATCCTAACATCCATACTAAGGATCACTAGAATAAGAAATGCATTTTCACCATAAGCATCCTATGAACTACTTGAATACGCATGTATACCTTTTAAGTGCTTATAACCATTATTTGTTTGTTGAATTGACGAGAAAGGGTACAAGAATTTTCCAATGTCACACATTAGTTTTATAATCACTTATCCTATACAATCATATACCAGAATGAGACAAGGAGACTCCTACCAATTATTCGTCTTTATAACCTGAAAATTTATCACTTATAGAAAACCTCACGCCGATAGAATGTCCAAGTAAACCAATTAAAGTTAGTTCTTTTGTTTTAAAAATAATCTAGATACCTTAGTCCAACAAGGCTATACTTCTTGTAGAATATTAATTTTTCTTATGTAACAAACCTATACTTCCTAGTTGATACCCCTGTAATGTAATAGAATTTGTATTAACCAAAAATCTTATCATCAACATAACTATGCTTCCTTCATCACTAAAAGAATATTAAATACATCGGTTAGATCCGTATTGATGTTGACTCCTCCTTTAATAAAAACTTAATGGACCTTCTAAAAGATCCAAATAGCTTCTTAGATTATCTATTTGAATTCCATCTCTGGCAATCCTAACGATTGGGTCAATCAAATTCGATTAGTTATCAAAATGCATCAACCGTACTCACTCAATAAAATGACTATTGAAACTGAAAGGTATCAAGAATAACAAAGAACATAGAAAAAAAATAATAAGCATTTTAAATCGAACTACCAAGTCAAGATATTTATGAGAGTTCCTCAATTTAGCATATGAACTTTACCTTTAAAGACTCACAACTAGGATAACTTTATAAGAACCTAAGTCATAAAACCTTAACTCCAATAGTCTAACTTTTCAATCGTTTTAATGATCACTTTCTTGTCCCTCAATGATATTAATTGTAGAGTATGAGGAGATTTATTGAGAAGTTTTTACCCATAAAAGATAATTAAGATATATAATGAAGCATATACGATGATCATATATAGACAATGATATGCCATTATAATGCTTCAACAAATGGAACATAATTACTTGTGATTCGAAGACGACTTGTCAGTTACCTCTTATCGATCATTGGAAATGCAATTCATCTTATAAATGGAGTCTGTTTTTTTTTTCAACTAACTTACATTCATTTCCTCTGTATGAGCCTAAATAAGCCTGAGTGTTTGTAACCTGGGCTTTGATACCATATGTAATGTACCCAAATTCCTCAATATAAATCTTGAGAAAATGGGGTAAATTTTTCTCTTTTACTATATCTAAACAAGTTAACATATATATATAGACAAGTCAACTATGCTGATTATCTTGAGAGTGTATAACACATAATCGTAAACATTACTATCATTTTCATCTATTCATGTAAGAAAATTGTAATTCAATTTGATTAAGTTCTACTGATTAGTTGACAAGAGGACTATACTAATGACCATACTAGTATAGAAATAATGGTAAGAACTTATACATCAAATATAGAATCACATTAATTATAATGTATTCTTCCTTTCTCATCTCTCGTCCAAAGTATGGGAAATAGGTATACGTAATCTTATAAAATAAATGCTTATTACCAAATATACAAGCTCACACTAGTAACCACTATCATAGTATATTTTAACTTATTTAAAATACTTATGGACTTTAATTGCTTAAATATTCTTCTATTAGTAACACAATACATTTTTATGCTTCTTATTATTAACATACTTTTAAAAATAACCAAGTAGAGGTATGATACCCAAGTAATTAATCTAGGTCTTTATAAGCCTTTATAAATAAACAAGGCATTCATCTATCTAATAATATTTCATACCAAACAGAAGAGTGTTTCTAACTATGGTTTTGAATAAGAGGCTTACTTCTCTAAATGCATTTAACTTACTTATCTTCAGGAAAGAAAACAAGTACAATATAAAGTACAATGTTCGTAGTAATATAAGTTTATCATCAATGTTCATTAGATATGTATATTTTTTTATATTTGTTCATCGAAAAATACTAGTCCATCCATCACTCTATTTAAGAGCGACTTTAACTAAGGATGACCCTTAAGTGCTTTTATATCATGAAAAGAACCCCAACAATTCACTCTTTTGTCAATGTTTGTGACTAAGATAACTTATATCATCACTAATTAGCTAGATGTTCAAACCCTCCCCTTAGTGGAATTCGTCCCAATTCATCGTTTTAGTCATGCACGCTGTTAGTCTCCTAGGATTTTTAATTTCATGTATAACTTGATGAGACTACGATTAGTACTTGAAGTTCTTTTTACTTAAACTTTGTTGTTTTCGGTCGCGTACAAAAGGGGTGTTACAAACCTATTGCACACAATCTAAAAGAGTTACAGAAATTAAAGTTACGATAACTTCTATTTTAACCGTTTAAATACCTTCGTCTGAAGAGAGTGAATATCGTAGCAATGCCCCTTCTTGTAGAAACAACAAAAGATTGAAAATAGTAAAATAGAGACAAATTCAATTAAATATTGTTGTCCTTCGAAGCATATATTCTTCAAATTTGAAACACAACAATAAAATACAGTGAGATTGATCATACAAGGAGCTTATGCTTATAGTCGGTGCTTCCTTTGAAGTATAGAGAAAAGACGAGTATCACCTCATTTCTATTCATACATTGACTGAAGCTTTATGAGGGGGGCGAACAACAAATCTAACTAAGGATTGTTGAACCCTTCCGACGGTATAGGACGATGGCGAGAAGTGACTCTTCGCTTTCTCGGCACTAGAGGGCATGTCAATACCAACAACTACTTAGCACAAATCATACTGGCCATATAGAGTTATATTGTAATCGATCAAGTCAAACCTTCTTATACTTGTCATTGGAAGGTATATTGTATTTGTTTTTTTCGTTTGAAAATTGTAAATTAAAATTTTAACAATCATATAATTATGTTTATTTTAGCTACCAAGTTTATTATTATTTTTTGTTTTATTACATTACAGAAATTAAATGTTAATTAGTTTTTACTAATTATTCAAATTTATTATTTATAGATTTAATTCACATTTCAATTGGATGACAAGTATTTAATTCATTATAAGATTATTAATTATTATAATATAAAGTACAATAAATATTTATTATATATATATATATATATATATTGGACCTTAATCCTTATATAACTACCATAAAGTCGTTATTTTATTTTTATGTAATTTTCAAAACCACAATACAAATTGATTAACCAATAATATAACTCAATTCTTATCTAGTTTAATTTTAAGTAATTGCGGTGAGAGGCTACAGCTTAGTATGGGGGAGATCTAAATGAGGGTTATAAATATTTACTTCTATTTACTTATGATCCGATTATGAGGGAGATGTTGTAAAGTTATGTAAGGTTCCTCATGTATATGTCGGCTATAAATATTTACTTCTATTTACTTATGATTTCAGATTATGAGGGAGATGTTGTAACTTTATGTAACATTCCTCATGTAAATGTAGGCTATAAATATTTACTTCTATTTACTTATAATGTATATTTAATTAAAATTAAATAATTTTTTTGGCCCATTAAAATTAAAACATATAGGGCAGATCTTGTAAAGTTATGTAAAGTATCTAATACCATCTATTACTTGGCACATTTCCAGATTTATTACTTGGCACATTCAGGGAAAAAGAAAAAACGAAATGCATACTATCTCAAATTAAGAAAAAATAGAGGCATGCTATTTCAAGATTTTAATTAAGGAAAATCCAACATGTTCAAGATTATAATTTAGGCAAATTAAATGTAAATTAGTGAAAAAAAAAATTTAATACCAGCATTTATCATGGTGGAGATACCACCCAATGAGCAAATTTCCAAAAGAAAAATTGCCTCCTTAAAAAAAAATTATCTTTACATAATAAAACTAAACCCTAGCCCTAAAATAATTAATTTGCATTTCTTTTATAATTATATTGAGTTTCATAGTTTTATGAATATTAAATTACTATTTACTAAATAGTGTTTTATTCTCATTTTAGCTTTAGCTTTATCATAATTAATTATCTTTGAAATAACTTAACTTAGTTATTTTAACTTAAATCATCAATTTAACTTAGCTAACTATTTATTCCTACCTAATTCATCCCTATAAAAATTACAAATTTCCAATTATTAATCCAAGCGATTTAATATACCTAAACTTTTTAACTATGAAATCAAGGCATTGGCTTAGTCATATATATAATCAATTCTTTTTATTCTACCATATTATATTTAATTATACTTATTTATAATTATTAATTTAATTGTACATGGTTTAGGAGGTCTTTGCAAATGGTTTTAAGACCATGTGCAAGACCTCATAAACAACCCATGATTTTAGGAGGGCCTTGCACATAGTTCTAAAACCATGTATGGGGAGATGTTGTAATGTTCTTTCTTAACAAAATAAAAAATAATATAAAATTTTATATGTGTGTCATAAATAGTATTAAATATTAATAATAAAAATATTAAATATCTACCTTAAATAAAACGATTTGTCTTTTGGTCTGAATCACACAAAAAATGATAGTTGAGTGCAATACTTCTATGAAAAGGTTTTCACCTAAATTTGATCCTCTAGACACTTAATAGAGCCGAGGATTTGGATCTATGCTGGTAACTAATTTAATTAATGACTATGCTAACATGAACCTACCTAACACACAATTTCACTAGTGACATTTCATCTAATTAAGAAGAAGAAGAGTTAAAATGAAGTCTATTTAAATTACTAAAATAATAGGAATATTTTTTAAAATTATATGAAGCTTTTATTTTATGTTTCAATTATACGTTTTACTTTTATTCTACACTTTATATAAATTTTTATAATGACTTGTGTAAGTGATGATTGGTCATACATACACATTTTTGGTTGGTTGTTCAATTTTTGTAAAATATCTAGAAACTAGTACATGTTCAATTATTTCAACATAATAATTTCAACATTAAGTATTTAATGTAAATTTTATATTTACAAATGATAATGGCATTTTTTTATCCATTTCTTATTTCTTATTTTATTGTTTCTTTGTCAAAATTTAACTTCAACTTTAAACTATACACAACTATTAAATTAAAAAAAATCTACATTATTAGATTAAACTATTTCTAAGCAACTTTGGTGCTAATTTCCATTGTTTCAATATATCATTCATATCTAATATGAGAAGTAGTGCTTTGTTTTCTAATCTCTATGTCACTAAATAAAAATTAGTGATTATTAGTGATTTTCTTTGTAATGAAATATAATATTTCAAATCTTTGTTAGTGTCAACTAGTTCCACATTGATATATTCATTATTGCACCAAGAGTAGCTAGGTGCTCTACAGTGGGTATTGGGAAGAGGAAAAAATCATGTCAGCCTAAACAAAAACTAAAAAGTCATGCCCTAAACTAAAAAATCATGTCTTTTTTTTATATATTTATTACACCTAGAGTAGTTAGAGTAGCTAGGTGCTTTACAACCCAGTATGGGGGAGATATATTTAATCAACAAGATAATTTCAATCTAGAGAATCATCGAGCAATTATTTGAAGGGATCAGAATTCTTGAGGTGTAAATTTTTTTAAACATGTAAAAAATTTAAGATAAAAAAAATTACACCTCAAGAAATTGGATCCCTCTCAATCCTAGGACAAAAAGAGATGCCCTAAAAAAAATTCATTTTTCTACATTTATGTTATTCTCATAAAATTTTAGTTATTTTTTAATTCTACAAAACTAGATAATTATGTTTTGTATTCTTAAGGGTAGAACAATTTAAAGTAGTATCCTTCCTGTACCTCCTTGTATCACAAATTTAGCTAATGAAGGCATTCCAAAGTGTTTGTAGGTTAGTGTAGAAAATAATTTCACATAGGTCATGAGTATTAGTTAGAATTAAATAATCATATATTCTTTTTCTTTAGTGCATAATGTTGAAAAAGCACGTTTGATTAACCATATTATGATTGATAAGATCTTGTAGTATTTAAAATTCATTGTCATCGAGATTGTTACAATTCTATTGCATATAAGGATATAGGACTTGATCTTATTGATTTATTAATTTTTTTTTATGTTCTAATAATTAAAAAATAAAACCTCTAAAACTCTATGCCAACTTTTTTAGGTTTATGTTGGCTAAAGCTCTTCGTAAAAACAATAGTATGGAATCTATCTTTGCTTAACTTAAACAATTGTTCTGATATTATAAATGTCTAACCATATATTTGGAATCCATAAATGTGCATGTTGTTAAGAAAGGAGAAAATCAGAGCACTGTCATACACACAATCACTTAGGATTTTCGTCAAATACTTCATGAACTACTTATATCAGCCAGTAACAATAAGCTAAACACATTATACATTTCTCAAGCATAAATAGACAAATATTGGGACAACTATACTGCTCATAAAGTACATTTAGCAGTGGAGATAATAAACATCGATAAAATTTAATAAGAGATAAGAAACAATACTTTGGTCAAGATTCACCGATGAAAACCACACCCCCTAGGGAAAACCAATCCTAGAGAAATATATTATTAAGTAGTAGATAAACTCAGAGATACAACAAGTGGTAAGTACATCATTAATCTTCCAATATAGTACAAATAATTTCTCAAAACAGAGAAAAACATCTACCTCATATAAGGTATATGTTTTTGTGGGTGCAGCGTCTGAGTGAGTAAATGATGGAATAAACTTATGAAAATCGGTATACATATAGAGAACATATAGTTCTAGTGCATGATTGTTTTTCCAATAATAATAACAAAAAAAGTAAAAATTAATTATCTAAGAGATCAAACCTCGAAAACGGTACGTCAATTGTGGGTGCAACGTTTGAATTTCTTAATGCAATTATTTGGAAATGGGTTTTTTATAGCATGTAGAGCTTGGTGTTCTTTAGTGCACCATACAATGTTTTTTTAAATGGTTGAGAAATGAAAGAGATATTGACGAAACACTAACAGTGTGTTTTTTGAGTTGAGGAGTGATGATAGAAGATGAATACGAAAAAAATAGAAAAAATAATGTATTCTTGTTAAAATTTATATATTTGGAATCTACAAAAAAAACCATATCTGTTTCTAAAATCTCATAAAAAATTGAGGTGTGCAGCATAATCAGACGAATGGCTAAACACGAGCATATTGAAAATTTGGATATAATGTTGAATTAGCCATGGTTTATCATACTCCAAGCCATAGGCATGTTGAATCCGAAGCAAAGTATGAAGCAGATACATAGGCATAAGAATTCCATGCAAGCATGGGTGGAGGATCGGCCTTATCATTTGGAGGGAATACATTTTTGAATTTAAACAAAATGGGAGCGCATTTTATTGAAGCAAAACAGGAGCGCATGTAGTGAAGCAAAATGGAAGCATGTTTTATTGAAGCAAAACAAGAGCATGTTTTATTGAAGCAAAATGAGAGCGCATTTTAGTGAAGCAAAACGGGAGCACGTTTTAGTGAATCACAATGCGCGCACATTTTTAAATACTACAATGAGTGCTTGTTTTGTCAATTATACCAATACTTTTATTATTTTATGTCCCCCCTGACTCCCCTCTTCCCCCTAACTCTTACTAATCCCCCCTCCTCTTCTCCCTACCTCTAATCCCCCCTCATGCTCTCCCTCCCTTTAAAATCCACTCCTCTCTCTTCCTAACACCCCGCCTCCCTATTCGTTCTCTCTCTCTCTCTCTCTCTCTCTCTCTCACGCCTATGTCCCCCCTTACCACTAACACTTGGATCGAGTTATCTAGCTGATGTATGTTCTCTAATTCTTTACAATCAGGGAAAC
>LPNX011027130.1:6073-18906 GCA_001517045.1 Pseudotsuga menziesii | reverse complement strand
ATCCTAACACACCTTTTACTCTCTCTCTCTCACACACACACATCCATAGGTCACCCCATCCCACTAAGGACCCCCCCTCCACTCTATCTCTCTCTCTCTCTCTCTCTCTCTCTCTCTCTCTCTCTCGCACATCCCTATGTATCCCCTTACCACTAAGGACCCCCCCCATTTTGCACATTTTATTAAAGCAAAACGGGGGCGCGTTTTATTGAAGCAAAACAGGAGCAAGTTTTATTAAAGCAAAATGAGAGCGCGTTTTGTTGAAGCAAAACAGGAGCATGCTTTATTGAAGCAAAACGGGAGCGTATTTTATTGAAGCAAAATAGGAGCACGTTTTTGCAAGGTAAAACAGGAGCGCGTTTTTGTGTACTATCCTAATTGGCATGCATGTTGGCAGCCTTGGGACTAGGCTTGGCAGGGTTGGGATTGCTTGGGATGATTTCTATTTTATGGATCAAGAGTGATTGGATTCATTCTACCATTGCATCTAAAAGGTCCCTCAACTTCTTGCACACGCCCTGTAATATTTAATTTCCATTTCAAACTTTACGCTTGATCCTGAAGCTTCTTGGCTCAGGATTCACAGAAGGGACCTTCAACAGAGAGGAGACACTTAATGTTTATGGTTAATTTGGAGGAAAGAAACCCTCGTCACCAATTCTATTAAACCAATGTAATGTACCCAAATTTCTCAATATAAATCCTGAGAAAATGGGATAAATTTTTCACTTTTACTATATCTAAACAAGTCATCTATGTTAGTATCTTGAGAGTGTATAGAAAAATAATCGTAAACATTACTATCATTTTCATATATTCATATAAGAAAATTGTAATTCAGTTTGATTAAGTTCCACTGAGTAGTTGACAAGAGGACTATACTAATGACCATACTAGTACAAGAATATTGGTAAGAACTTATACATCAAATATAGAAGAACATTAATTCTATTGTATTCTTCCTTTCTCATCTCTCGCATAAAGTATGGTAAATAAGTATACATAATCTTATAAAATAAATGCTTATTACCAAATATACAAGCTCACAACTAGTAACCACTATCATAGTATATTTTTAATTATTTAAAATACTCATGGAATTTAATTGCTTAAATATTATTCTATTAGTAACATAATACATATTTATGCTTCTTATTAATAACATACTTAAAAAAAAAACAAGTAGAGTTATGACACCCAAGTAATTAATCTGTCTCTATATAAGCTTTTATAAATAAACAAGGAATTCTTCTATCTAATAATATTTCATACCAAACAAAAGATTGTTTCTAGCTATGGTTTTAAATAAGAGGCTTACTTCTCTAAACATGCATTTAACTTACTTATCTCCAGGAAAGAAAACAAGGACAGTATAAAGTACAATATCTTTCACTGATGAGATCATTAGCACGACTGATTCCTTGTATAACCAATTGAATTGAAGTCTAACTTGAAACATATTTTGAACTAATTTTGCACATTAAATACACATGAAATCATAACAAAAACATGTATCACATTAACATCTTATTTAAACAAACCTACTAGCAAGTACCTCACTTAAATTAGGATTTTTGTGACTCAAAGCAACTTATCTATCCATAATTACGAACTTATTTTCTTGGGCAACTGAAAGCATGTCTACCAATTTCTTCCCAACTGTAGGCTTCATTTCATGTATGTTTATCTGTCTAAATCCACCCACAAGTTGGGCCAGAAATCCACTAAGAAGATTATTGAACTTTCTTAAATAAATGGAATCTACCCAAAATACCAAAATGTAATTCCATTAGTAAAACTAAACTATTCAACTACTCAGGCAACCATATTCCTTACATATTCAAGTTGATAAGTTCCTAAACTTCTTCATTTGATGTCCATATAATATGATAAGGATCTTTACTCAGTGCATTTATACAAAAATTAACCTCTACTCTTTTACAATTTATTAATGAAAACCCTTTCATGATTATAGAGATATATTAGCATGTTGCCCAAATATATTTAAATATAAATAAAGTGGTCAAGTTGACCGATTCTTTATTTTTAATGCAAACCCTTTCGAAAATATTACAACCACCTTCCAAGAGAAACTATCAGAAGAATTTATATTATCAAATATTAAACTCATTTCAGAGACTGGAGGAAGTCAACACATTCACTTTTATAAGCTAACGAGCTGAAATCATGGGGAATCTAAAATGTTTAAGGAAATAGATGGCAGTAGAAGTATACCTTCATATTGAACATCCAAACATATGTTTTGAAAGGAAAATCATAGATATTAAAATATATAATCGTTTTCAAAACATAGCCACACAGCAGTAATAATTTCAATGTCTGAGTTTAACCAATGGAAGAAATCCAAGTGGCCCCTCAACGCCTACCTTCGCTTAATAACCATGAGGGCATGCAGATCTAAAATCCATTCAAAACTTGAAATTGCAAGAAACAAAATGATAAGTGCAGATCACCATGAAATGAAAAACGCTCAGATCTAAAATCCATTCAAAACTGAAAATCGCAGGCTTAAATGATACATGTAAATCACCATTAAAAATGGTTAGATCTAAAATCCATTCAAATATGGAAATCATGGGAAACAAAATAAAATTCATACTCTTACCCCAGATCACAATACCACCAAGGAAAAATCGTAGGCCTGATATATGTATTCAGTTCACAGCTTGCCTAAAAGCAGGCTATAAGTTCCATATCGTTTAGGATCAAACGGGTGAAATCTAGCTCCAAGAAATCGCCGACTCCTAGCCGTGAGGACATCACTTAGTGAACATATCACATAGCACGTGTGATCATGGGATATTAAAAAATACCCTTAATTTCCGGAGATATTGACCCAAACTCTTTTTGTTGAAACCCCCTCCCAATACTTAAAACCTCCTCCCCACCCCTTTTATACCTCAATCCTTATAAACCACCCTACCCAGCCCCACCTTAAACCCCTCACCCCCCAATACCTGCAATATATTGGTTCAATTTTTAATAATTTTAAAACCCACAATATGAACTAACGTGATAGGATATTGATCAACAAGTGAAGCCCTCATGCTCCTAGCAAAATCTAGTTTGATAATCATGCAGAGAAAATAAAAGGGGATCTCGCCATTCTTCTTCAGGACCTTTCACAGAGTATGAAAAAAGGCAGGTCCCTCCTCCCTAATCAGAAAAAAGGCAAGTCCCTCCTCCCTAATCATATATATAAAGATGGAAACTCAAAATAATGAAACTTAGGGCTCGGCCATATTGTTGTCCCTCTACTTCTGACACGGAGCTCCCAAGTTGAGCCCATCTTTTTTTACCTTTTTCCTTTTGAGAGGAAGCATAAGCAGGGTTATATAGGAAAAACAACACCATTGTGAGGTTGAGATCCTTCCATGGTCACCACATAATTTCAAACCCCCCATCGATGCGCAGTTGGTTAAACTGCGATTCCAAAGGGATCTCCTAAAATCTCTTCTATATATATATATATGTATGTGTGGTTTTAAATTAGTTATTTCCAAAACACTATATTGTTTTTTTATATCAACATAAACTCTTTGTACTATTAATGGATCAACTTGCCATTGTAATAGTAATAATAATCATAAATGTAATATAGTATTTTCAATAATAATATAACAACATTATCTAACTGCATTTTAGACTTGTAGTAATATAAATTTATCATCAATGTTCGTTAGATATGTATTTTTTTTTATCCATTTGTCGAAAAAATACTAGTCCATCCATCACTCTATTTAAGAGCGACTTTAACCGAGGATGACCCTTAAGTGCTTTTATATCATCAAAAGAACCTCAACAATTCGCTCTTCTGTCAATGTTTGTCACTAAGTTGACATATATCATCACTAATTAGCTAGATGTTCAAACCCTCCCCCTAGTGGAATTTGTCCCCAATAATCGTTTTAGTCGTGCACTCTTTCAGTATCCTAGCATTTTTAATTTCATCTATAACTTGATGAGGTTAGGAATAGTAGTTACAATGCTTTTTGCTAACACTTTGTTGTTATCGGTCGCATACTAAGGGGGTATTACATTATTTCCCCTTTAGTATTAACATCGTCCTCGGTGTTACATATTCGTCAAAGTTTTGTGCTCATTTCCCCTTTAGGCTCTTATTGCTTGCTTTTGCATCTCTAATGATGTCTTTCAGCTTTTCTTTGATCATCTTCAATATTTCGTGATTTTTGCAAGCTTTTATCCTCCATAACTTGCACATGTGTGCAACAAAACAAGGTCTTCCAAAATTTATCCAGTAAACATGTCATTAATTCATAATCCAACTTAGAACATACACAACAAGTCCGATCTGCAACACAACATTTGCAATTCATAGAACACATTTTAGCCTTCTTTTTTTGTGCTTTTATCATCATAAGGAGGCCTAATACGGTATTACCCTCAAAAGAAATTCATAATTCATTTAGATTTACTTATCTTTTTGGAGGATGTCTTTTACCTCCAATACTTGGATTCTTTAACTAGTCCTCAATTTGAGATAGACATTTCTTTCATTCATAAGTTAGCATCATCTATTTCACATAATTTCAAGCAGTAAGATTTTAAAATTTATCATTCACCCTCACCCTTGGGGGAAGTTTTCCAACTTAAGTATTCATGACATTTACACATTAAGACATTCAACAGCCTAGTTATTAGGAAAATCATTGATATGTGTTTTATTGTTTCATCTTGAAGTTGAACAACTTTCAACAACACTTTTGTTGATCAAGAAACTCTCCCTTGAGTTTTTCATCTTTAACAGCTCTCTGCTAAACACAAAACTTTCTCTCAAGGTGCTAACACCAATTGGACTTACATGCTAAACTTTGAGGTTACTCTTCTTTTTTATTTCAAGTCAAAAGTTTTCCCCTCAAGACATCAAACAATGTCTTGTCTTCCAGATGTCAAACTTTGTGCCTAGGTATTTCCATTGATATCAGAGACTCTTTCACAATTCCCCTCAAGCCTCCTCACTTGAGTCTAGGAATTTCTTTTCCTCCCATCCTCTTGCTTGAGTCCACAAAAAATTACTTTAGCAAAGTAGAGCTGGATCCTCAATTTTGCTCCTTGGTGTTCACTTAGAGAAGAGGTTATTTTCCCCTCAAGCCTTCATGCTTGAGTCCAAGAATTTCTTTTCCACCCAGCCTCCTTCTTGAGTACAGAAAAAGTTCTTTTAACCATCAATCATTTATTGTTTCTTGCATATTTGATAATTACAACATGCAACAAAATAACATCAAAATAGGTTCACTTGTTTTATTACTCCCATTTTAAGATATATGTTCATGAGTTCCTTGATATTTATCCAGATTCTTATCGTATGCTTACCATGCATAATATGTTACGCTCTTGTCTTTCAATAAGTTCCAAAGAATATTGAAGATCTTCCAAATTCACTTGTTAGTACCGCTTTGTATTAACAAAAATCAAATTTTTGTAAGAAAATTATTTCCCTAAGCATAATAATAAGAAACCATCATTCTTACTACATGATCATCTGAAATAAACATCCTCTTTTGGTTCCTTATTTTCATCCATACGTCATGGTTCAGCAAGATAAAAAATAAATTTCTTGGCACATTAATTTCTAGGGAAATATACACGTGCATTGTTTATAAATAAAAGAACTACAATAGATTTCTTGACCACTTAAAAGAATTTAGGATAACCTATTTGTAACACCCCGGTTTTGACCCCATTTGCATGATGTATATAATGTAATTAATCGTGGTGAGGAGATAAAGGCAAAAGCCCCACCATCAATTTGGTTGTGTATGTTTCGGCAATAGGGGTAGTTGCCGATGGTATATCGTGCTATTTGGCACATTATGGTATGGCATCATGTAAATATGCACATCAATTAAAATAAACCCACAACCAGCTACGACAGTGCAACGTTGAAATGAAAAGGGCATGATTCCAAAGGATAAGGGGTGGGGGATGTCAAACCTTGGTCTATGGGGGGAAACCCATGTGTCACCACCTTGTCTAACCCAACCACCTCCATTAAGAATTGCTGCTGGTAGTTGAGGCAGTTAGTGTTTGGGAGTGGGTGTGGCAGGATTGTAAGTCCTTTCCCACACGCACACTCCACCCACGGTTGACTTCACAATGGCAAACAAACCACCGCCATCACTCACGCAGGCATACCACTCTCTCCACAATCGTGCTGAACATTCACGCACTTCCAATTTCACGTCCTCTCTGTAAGCTGTTTATCCTCACACAGGGACGCCATTCTTGCCTTGGCTGTTCATTCTCACGCACAGGAGCTTTCCTGGTTTTACCCATGTAGTTTTTCCTCTGCGGATTTGCAGATGATGTGCTGTATCCTTTCCTCACGGCTAAATCGTGGGTTCTGCGTTGTTGTTACTCCCACTCAGGGTCTGTGTTGCGGTCTGTGTAATTCTTCTCCGCTTACCTCATTGTCCAGAACGGGCTGATGTTCCCCACGTTGTTGGTAATGTGTGCTGATACGTTTTTTTTTGGGACTGTTGTTTTCCCCATGTCGTGAGCTATGTTTGCTGTTGTGCTTTGGGGCTGCTGTAGCTTGTTTGGAGTCGTTTTGGCCACGATAGGGCCAAGAACGACTCAGGAAGTTGTTTTCCCTATTAAGCTGTAATTGTTGAGTAGTTGCATGCGTGTAATGGTTGGTCTTCCGACTGTGTTGGGAGTTTGGCTTCTTCCCTATTTTGGGACTGTGTAAGATCGCCATCGTTTTCATTTGGAGTTTGTGGCTATTGATGTACCTTGTTTTTGGGTTGCTGTTGAGTTTTTTTGGCCACGCTAGGGCCAAGAACAACTCTGAGTTTTCTTATGGATTGAGCTGTGTTTTGCCTCTTCGTTGGGATTGTCAACCGGTCGTCTTTTCTTTCTTCACAGGGCTGTGGAGGGATTGTGTTGCTGCGGTATGCAGTGGTTGGTATTCAGACCATTGAGAGTGGGATTATAGGCTGGGTATGCTTGAGAAGGTTGGTGTTGAGGCCACCAGCTTAGCATTAGACTTTCCTAGCTCCTTGATGACCCGGTAAAATCCCAACTGTATTGGCTTGCTGCCTTGTGAACCTTGGCTATGTGTAAGCCTGCATTGACCCTTATTCCTTGAGGAATCATGCCCAGCTCGGGGGTGGCAGTGTTGCTAAGAGATTGATGAGCACGCTAGCCTATGGTTGGGTGGAACGTTGCAGCGACGTAGCTGGTTGCGGGGCGAATTCTTCATTAAAAGATAAATACCACTGCTATTTCATCTCTGCAATTGTATCTATTGTTTTATGAACTATGATGAACATGTGAATGCTGGAATGTATATGTTGCTTCTGCTGAATGTTGTTATGCATTGAGTAACTATGCATGTATGTTGATGAATTATGCATCCTTGTATGATGGATTATGCATCCTGTTATGCATTATGTTAAGCTTTTAATTTCAGCATTTATCTCTGTTTGTGTTCATGGGGCTGTTTGCCTGGTTGTTTGTGGTGTTCGCCGCGTCCTCTTCGCCGGTCGGAGGGTCGAGGACGTGACACTATTTTCTTTGTGCATACTAACACTATGTAAGTAACAACAAATGGTACACATATATACTTGCATACCTTCATAAAGATAACCACATACCTTAATAAGGGTGATCGCATATATTGTTTTTATATGACATTCATATGCCAAGGTATAAGTTTACTTGTAATAACACACATTAGTAGTACACTCAATATCTCATGAAATCCATATATCACAATGAAATAGATTGTCAAGGTATCTATGTATACCTTTATCTCATAAATCTCAATCACATTAAAGTATAACTTTGATAAAAACAACTCAAAGTATCCTAACATCCATGGTAAGGATCACTAGAATAAGAAATGCATTTTCACCATAAGCATCCTATGAACTACTTGAATACGCATGTATACCTTCTAAGTGTTTATAACCATTATTTGTTTGTTGAATTGACGAGAAAGGGTACAAGCATTTTCCAATGTCACACATTAGTTTTATAATCACTTATTTTATACAATCATATACCAGAATGAGACAAGGGGACTCCTACCAATTATTCTTCTTTATAACCTGACAATCTCAGTTATAGAAAACTTCACGCCAGTAGAATGTCCAAGTAAACCAATTAAAGTTAGTTCTTTTGTTTTAAAAATAATTTAGATACGTTATTCCAACAAGGCTATAATTCTTGTGGAATATTAATTTTTCTTATGTAACAAACCCATACTTCCTAGTTGATACCCCTGTAATGTAATAGAATTTGTATTAACGAAAAATCTTATCATCAACATAACTATGTTTCCTTCATCACTAAAAGAATATTAAATATATCGGTTAGATCTATATTCACGTTGACTCCTCCTTTAATAAAAACTTAGTGGACCTTCTAAAAGATCCAAATAGCTTCTTAGATTATCTATTTGAATTTCATCTTTGGCAATCCTAACGATTGGGTCAATCAAATTCGATTAGTTATCAAAATGCATCAACCATACTCACTCAATAAAATAACTGTTGAAACTGAAAGGTATCAAGAATAACAAGGAACATAGAAAAAAAATAATAAACATTTTAAATCGAACTACCAAGTCAACATATTTATGAGAGTTCCTCAGTTTAGCATATGAACTTTACCTTTAAAGACTCACAACTAGGATAACTTTACAAGAACCTAAGTCATAAAACCTTAACTCCAATAGTCTAACTTTTCAATCGTTTTAACGATTACTTTCTTGTCCCTCAATGATACTAATTGTAGAGTATGAGGAGATTTATTGAGAAGTTTTTACCCATAAAAGATCATTAAGATATATAATGAAACATATACGATGATCATATATAGACAATGATATGCCATTATAATGCTTCAACAAATGGAACACAATTACTTGTGATTCGAAGACGACTTGTCAGTTACCTCTTATCGATCCTTGGAAATGCAATTCGTCTTATAAATGGAGTCTGTTTTCTTTTTCAACTAACTTACATTCGTTTCCTTCGTATGAGCCCAAATAAGCCTGAGTGTTTGTAACCTGGGATTTGATACCACATGTAATGTACCCAAATTCCTCAATATAAATCCTGAGAAAATGGGGTAAATTTTTCGCTTTTACTATATCTAAACAAGTCAACATATATATAAACAAGTCAACTATGCTGATTATCTTGAGAGTGTATAAACACATAATCGTAAACATTACTATCATTTTCATCTATTCATATAAGAAAACTGTAATTCAATTTGATTAAGTTCCACTGATTAGTTGACAAGAGGACTATACTAATGACCATATTAGTATAGGAATAATGGTAAGAACTTATACATCAAATATAGAATCACATTAATTATAATGTATTCTTCCTTTCTCATCTCTCGTCCAAAGTATAGGAAATAGGTATACATAATCTTATAAAATAAGCGCTTATTACCAAATATACAAGCTCGCAACTAGTAACCACTATCATAGTATATTTTTACTTATTTAAAATACTCATGGACTTTAATTGCTTAAATATTCTTCTATTAGTAACATAATACATATTTATGCTTCTTATTGTTAACATACTTTTAAAAATAACCAAGTAAAGGTATGATACCCAAGTAATTAATCTGGATCTTTATAAGCCTTTATAAATAAACAAGGCATTCATCTATCTGATAATATTTCATACCAAACAGAAGAGTGTTTCTAACTATGGTTTTAAATAAAAGGCTTACTTCTCTAAATGTGCATTTAACTTACTTATCTTCAGGAAAGAAAACAAGTACAGTATAAAGTACAATGTTTGTAGTAATATAAATTTATCATCAATGTTCATTAGATATGTATATATATATATTTTATATTTGTTCATCGAAAAATACTAGTCCACCCATCACTCTATTTAAGAGCGACTTTAACTAAGGATGAACCTTAAGTGCTTTTATATCATTAAAAGAACCCCAACAATTTGCTCTTCCGTCAATGTTTGTGACTTAGATAACTTATATCATCACTAATTAGCTAGATGTTCAAACCCTCCCCCTAGTGGAATTCGTCCCCAATCATCGTTTTAGTCGTGCACGCTTTTAGTCTCCTAGCATTTTTAATTTCATCTATAACTTGATGAGGCTAGGATTAGTACTTACAGTTCTTTTTACTTACACTTTGTTGTTTCCGATCGCATACTAAGGGGGTGTTATAAACCTATTGCACACAATTTAAAAGAGTTGCAGAAATTAAAGTTATGGTAACTTCTGTTTTAACCGTTTAAATACCTTTGTCTAAAGAGAGTGAATATCGCAACAATGCCCTTCTTGTAGAAACAACAAAAGATTGAAAATAGTAAAATAGAGACAAATTCAATTAAATATTATTGTCCTTCAGAGCATATATTCTTCAAATTTGAAGCACAACAATAAAAATATAGTGAGATTGATGATACAAGGAGCTTATGCTTATAGTCGGTGCTTCCTTTGAAGTATAGAGAAAAGACAAGTATCGCCTCATTTCTATTCATACATTGACTGAAGCTTTATGAGGGAGGCGAACAACAAATCTAACTCAGGATTGTTGAACCCTTCCGACAGTACAGGACGCTGGCGATAAGTGACTCTTCGCTTTCTCAGCACTAGAGGGCATGTCAAGACGGACCATGGGTAGTTTTGGGACTGATGTAAGAAGCCGGAAGTCAGCATTGATTTTTTTTTAAATATGATTTAATTTATTAAATTCATGATGACACAAGGCGACTCTGAGAGGCTCGCGACAGATGATGAAGCCTCGAGAGCCACCGTCCCCTTAAAAAAATCCTTCGGCTTTGTTAGAATATAATCCGTTAGGATTATTGTAAATAAATAATTAAATAGGAATTTGAATAGTTGCCCGGGAAGGTGAAAAGGCTAGTTCTCAACCGCCTCATTGTAATCTATAAATTAATGTTTTAGTCGTGAATAGAACATTGAATCGGGAGTTATTACCAACAAGTGGTATCAGAGCAGGGCTGTCTGCCATAACTCCTGCTGCATTTCTGCCCTTTCCTGGCATTCTGCTTGCTTGCCAGTCCATTGCCAGACTTCTCCATCAGTCTGCCAGTGGAGCCGCATGCAATGTATGCGTTACTCCATCTACCTGCGTTTATTCTCTGCAATTTTTTTTTTGAATTACCTAACCCTAATTTCTCAGGTGAATGAATCGCCCTCCTCCTTTTGCATGTTGAGTTTGAGGCTGCGTTAAGATTGCAGTGAGACTGCGTTGAGAAATAATACCAGCGTTATGAAGACTGAGATATCAGACTGAGAATAAAGTCTGTGTGAAATAATAATTTGTTGTGAGAGCTGCGACCCATGTTTTGAAGCTCTAAAACGTCCACGCCTGGTTATCTATGTGAATTTGATGGTTTTTGGGAGGCCACGCCTGGTTATTTATGTGAATTTTGTATCTATCTGATATATTTGATATAAACCATCACGGAAGATTGTCTAGGTCACTATTTCTTTGTCGGTCGGCCTGTCATTGTTGCTTCAGTGTTATTCCTTGCTTCCATGGACTACATATTCATATTATTTAGCATCTCAGAATTCAGAGTATAACCACTACTTCCAGTAGTTTGTTCACATTACCCTCTGTGAATTTGACTTATCTGCGTTATATCTGTGATATCTCACCACTGCGTTTATGCTGAGACTACAGCCTTGCTGAAGACTGCATTAAACCCTAGATTTTTGCGTGGAGACTGTGTGGAGAAACCATCCTGCGTGGAGACTGCTACCTGCGTAAAGAATTGGTGTGAAGACTAGCGTGGAGAATGCTGGTGTTCGAAGACTGGGTTACTGCGTTGAAGACCCCATTTCCAGACTCTGCGACCAATTCGATAGTCCACCTGAGAGAGAGGCAGAAATATTGTACACCGGTTGTTTCGATTTAGTCACGTTGAAGGCCTGTTGAAGACTGCCTGGGAGTTATACCCATGGCTACAAAGGTTTGTTGCTGTAACAATGGTCTATTTGATTTCTGCGTGGACTAAAGACTGCTAAATACTGAGCGTGGACTGCATTCTGCGACTGCGTGGAGGTAAATTGTTGTTGAGGTGCATAAACCCTAATTTTGCCCTAGTTTTATGTGCGGGAAGTTTAATGTAATGTAGAGGAAGACTTGGATCTTTGGCCAAGTACTCACCATATTAATCATTCCATGTGACTATATATATAAGACTCCGTCACCACTTTGACTATCCACATTCCCCGCACCTTCCAAATGAACCTTTGCATTTGAGAAAAAGCCAAGAAGCCGAGCATACAGAAATGAGCGTCTTGGATTGAACCCACGACCATACTGGGGATTTGATGCTTGCGTGAAGGAGAATCGATGCTTTCATTTGGTGAAGGAGTTGCTGCTCTTGAATCCAGAATCGCAGCGATTACAATAACAGAAAAGATAGTAGCCGATGAAGCCATGATCGTTGTATAATGTGTTTGTATAATGTGTTTGTCTTAAACCCTAAATCTACCCAGAGTGCTGCCTGTTGCATTGGAGCTGTGAGCTTTCTATATGCATCGAAGTGACTGAGAATAGTCTGCAAATATTTTCATGATGCTGTTGTATGAGCTGCGACTGTGAAGATTATTTGAAGATTGAAGACTCGTTGAAGACTGATATGCGTTTTGAGCTATGTGGACCATTGCTGTGACTGAAGTTGAAGAGTTGCATGCGTTGGTGGAAAGAGCTGCCTGAGCTGCGTGGAGCTGAATGTGAAGATTATATCCTTGTATTTGCTGCTGCTGTGGCCGAATTGATATATTTTGTATTAAAGAAGCCTATGTATGAT
>LPNX011027117.1:101046-112339 GCA_001517045.1 Pseudotsuga menziesii | reverse complement strand
CAAATTGGGTAGTCGTGAGCCTTTGAGCAATCTTAGTTCGAAAATTTTAGTGAGGGGCAATTGTTTTGACACCGACCATAGGTAATTAAAGTTTCACATACAAGTGAGAGGTAATTTTAGTGTCATATATGTGTGTCCATAGGTATTAAGTTTTTGAATTTTTTCATCTTAATAAAAGAACTTTTATCAAAGATATGGGGAAACCTTAAGAAAAGTATTTTACCAAGTACGAAATATCCCCTTAAGAAAAATGGTTCCCTTCTTATTAGTTTAATAATTATTTAAATTAAAAAGAATATCGTATGTATGGTTAAGGATTTTATTTTTGAGAAAATTTTCCAAACTAAAAACAATAATGGGTATCTTTAAGGATTCTTTTTTTTGGCATTATTAAGAGAATGCTTCACAATGTTGAATAGCACCATATCTTACAATATATAATGAAATACATATTGCATTTAACACTTTAATAAGAAGTGTCCTTCTAATACATAGAGAGAGAAGATATGGAAAATTTAATTTTATAAGAAATTAATTTATATTTTTATTGAAAAATTAGTTTTATAAAAAGTGAAATTAATTTTTTATAAAAGTTTTGAAAATTCAACTTCGAAAATTTTCTGTCAAGTTTTCAACTTTTTAAAATTTTACATTATTTGGCAACTCTTTTTACTTTTTAATTAATTTAAAATATTTTAAATTAATAAATTTATATACTTTATGATGAAATAAATTAAAAATGTATAGTTGTATATAAAATAGATATTTAAAATTTATTTTATCAAATTATTTTTATTTATTTAATAAATTTTAATAATTCATTATCATAAATAAATTATATAGTCATGAGTGAACATAATAATCCTTGCTAAAAGTTTTATGGAAAGAGTTGGCAATAAGAGAAATGTTAATCACAATAGACCTACATAAAGATATAAACCTTTTCTTTTTTAATCTTGGCTCATACAAACACTAATTGACTCATTATTTGAGGAGTTGGAATAATTAATTTTACAATGGGCCTAGTATTCTCGAAATTTCTCACTTTGACACTTCATTCACATATAATCCCTTTTTCAAGAAGCTTTAAACTAGGTAACTTTTTTATCAAAATTTAATGTATTTGTCTTCGTTCATTGACCACCTTTGTTTATTTGATGTTTGTCAAATGGTTAGTCTTATATGATTTTGAATCTATCCATAATATCAGCGAGGAATTCAAATGTTGAGATGTCACAGAAGAGGAAGCCTCATTAATTTATTTTTCTCTTTGGTTTTCATTCTTCTTTGATATCATCGAGAAATCCTTCGATCGAATTTTTGCAAGCACAATGACAATGGTTGAGGATATTGATAGGCGGGCTATCAAATATTTCAAGAACATGAGTTCAAGCAGGCACTCTTTATTTACATGCTGGAAATCGCCGTTGACCCTTCCAATGTCGGCTTTTACGTCGACAGGGCCCTGGCGAAGATTGAACTCGAGAATTTCCGAGGAAAACTCAAAACCATGATCTTCTAATTCATGCCTAGAATAATGCTAGTGCCTTTTACTTTTTTATTTTTTCAGTGTCCCTAGGTTTTTGAACGAGATCCTAAAGTCGTGAGGAAACTATTCCGTTCTCTGTCAAATGATTTATGTGTGTTTCTATAATTGCTTTTAAGCTGGCATGTTTTTTCGTGATTTTAAAATGGGGGATCAAATTCTAACATGAAAAAATCGAATATTTGTCCGTGTTTCAAGAAGTTATACATTATGCTTGTTTTGCAGTTTACTTGGTTTGGTTACGAGGTCAAATAAAATTGACAGAAATATTAATGCATATAAAGGGGAAGACAGTTGGAAAATTGACATGCAACGTTAATCATTTGGTGAGAACGCCTAGCATATTGTGGGTGAAGGAGAGAGCGTATCCCTACTACAAAGAAGCTGTTAATGCAAGGCACATTGAAGGATCCTCGACTAGAGGGGGAATCAACAAGAGTAAGGGAGCGGAAGGGGAACCAACAAGATTAAGAGAATTATTTGGCCTATGGTCACTATGCAAATTGAAATGTAAATAAAAAATGGGTGATGTGGATCGTAATTGTTTGTAATAATATGGAATGATATTCATAAATGAGGTGGAAATGGTCTAATCATCCAAGGAGGGAACATACGAGGTTGAATGGTCCCCATAGGAGATGGGAGTGACATACCTTTGTTGGCCATCTTCACAGGAGGAGTCTAGCGACTCGCAGAAGTTAAGTTGGTTCTTGGTTTTCTAGTTTTCCAATAGAGAAATCACATTACAACACTCCACATGGAAGGCCAATATAAGAGGAAGAGATGCGAATTAAGAGATGGATGGCTAGGTAGGTTGTGGCGTTGGAGTTACCAGAGCATGCACACATGCCTGCATGAGCATAGACGCCCGACCAACATGCAACAACTACCTAGCATGCTAAGTTTACATTATAGTTTTTTTTATGGTTATAGTTAAATGCAAAGCTAAAACATTAAGTGTTGGTTGATTAATTCTAGACTTATATCTAGCATTACTTAGAATTTGGATAATATTCAAAACTTATGCTCTTCAAACATACGAACAAAGCTGCAAAAATCTATTTTCCTCATCCTTTGCCTCCGGATGAGGCAAAATAAGAACACAAACAACTCTATTGGATGATATAAAAGTTCAAATATTTTCATTGGTTGAAATAAATGTTGAAAACAAGATGCATATAATACTTTGGTTAAATATTTTTTTTCAAGCCAGGAATAATAGAAACGGTGGCAAGCCGAATCATAGAGTCCATGCAGCCGTGGGAAGGGACTAATAATAGGGCATGCTTCTAGCATTACTGTACTTTTACGAGTCCCATCGATAAGCAACAGACTTCAGTTTGAGCTTATAGTTTCATAAATAGTTTTATTCATGTAGTTTAAAGTTGTTAAAAATATCAAGTTCGATAAGCGGTTATCCTTCTCACTCACTAAGCAAGTAAAACTGTTTATGAAACTGAAACATCAAACTGAAGTCTACTGCTTATCGGTGAGACTCCTAAAAGTACACTACTGCTAGAAACATAAAAACTCTTTCTGAAATCAGCCAGGGCCTGACCAATAGTTCCATAAAAGAGGAATGGTTTTAGAATTCGACATAATCATCAAGCCACGTTTGATCACAATGGATTTACATATAAGGGTAGAGAGATTGAGCACATTTCTTGGAGCATCCAAATCGAGGGTCCGGAGTTTTGCAGTGACGAAATATTGCTGGATGTATATCTTGGCCGAGATTTTTGGAAACGTCTATACCGCTCACCTTTCATGCTTTCGGCAAATTTTTGACCCCGTCAAAGAAAACAAAATGGATTGGGTGTAGATATTCTATTCCTGGCTTGACTTTAGAAACAAACGATTATGTAATTAAGGCTGAGCTTATCATTATATTAAAATATGGAGGCTTATTTTAGGTTGTTCTCTGAGCCACTGATATGCACTGCCATCTTTTTGTATTTTTAAATGCAACATGGTTTTTGGTGTCATATTTTTCTTTGTTTTCTACTCATACCTCAAACTTCGCATAGCCATGCCCAAATTTTAACTTGTTAAATATGAGACTCGTTTCACTATTTTTCCTACTGAAAAGTGTACTAAAAAATTGGGCTATGCTCAAATTTTAACTTAAAATATGAGTTTGGTTTCACTATTCCTATCTAAAAAGTGTACTCACAAATTGGGTAGTCGTGAGCCTTTGAGCAATCTTAGTTAGAAAATTTTAGTGAGGGGCAATTGTTTTGACACCGACCATAGGTAATTAAAGTTTCACATACAAGTCAGGGGTAATTTTAGTGTCATATATGTCTGTCCATAGGTATTAAGTTTTTGAATTTTTTCATCTTAATAAAAGAACTTTTATCAAAGATATGGGGAAACCTTAAGAAAAGTATTTTACCAAGTACGAAATATCCCCTTAAGAAATATGGTTCCCTTCTTCTTAGTTTAATAATTATTTAAATTAAAAAAAATATGGTATTTATGGTTAAGGATTTTATTTTTGAGAAAAATTTCCAAACTAAAAACAATAATCGGTATCTTTAAGGATTTTTTTTTTTGGCATTATTAAGAGAATGCTTCATAGTGTTGAATAGCACCATATCTTGCAATATATAATGAAATACATATTGCATTTAACAGTTTAATAAGAAGCTTCCTTCTAATATATAGAGAGAGAAGATATGGAAAATTTAATTTTATAAGAAATTAATTTATATTTTTATTGAAAAATTAGTTTTATAAAAAGTGAAATTAATTTTGTATAAAAGTTTTGAAATATAACTATAAAAATAAAATGTTCTTCGAATAAAATTCAACTTCGAAAATTTGCTGTCAAGTTTTCAACTTTTTAAAATTTTACATTATTTGGCATCTCTTTTTACTTTTTAATTAATTTAAGATATTTTAAATTAACAAATTTATATACTTTATGATGAAAATAAATTAAAAATGTATAGTTGTATATAAAATAGATATTTAAAATTTATTTTAATAATTATTTTTATTTATGTAATAAATTTTAATAATTCATTATCATAAATAAATTATATAGTCATGAGTGAACATAATAATCCTTGCTAAAAGTTTTATGAAAAGAGTTGGCAATAAGAGAAACGCTAATCTCAATAGACCTACATAAAAATATAAACCTTTTATTTTTTAATCTTGGCTCATAGAAACACTAATTGACACATTATTTGAGCAGTTGGAATAATTAATTTAACAATGGGCCTAGTTTTCTTGAAATTTCTCACTTTGACACTTCATTCACATATAATCCCTTTTTCAAGAAGCATTAAACTAGGTACCTCTTTTTATCAAATTTTAATGTATTTGTCTTCGTTCGTTTATCACCTTTGTTTATTAGATGTTTGTCAAATGGTTAGTCTTATATGTTTTTGAATCTATCCATAATATCGGCAAGGAATTCAAATGTTGAGATGTCCCAGAAGAGGAAGCCTCGTTAGTTTATTTTTCTCTTTGGTTTTCATTCTTATTTGATATCATCGAGAAATCCTTCGATCGAATTTTTGCAAGCACAACGATAATGGTTGAGGATATTGATAGGAGGGCTATCAAATATTTCAAGAAGATGAGTTCAAGCAGGCACTCTTTATTTACACGCTGGAAATCGGCGTTGACCCTTCCAATGTCGGCTTTTACATCCACAGGGTCCTGGTGAAGATTGAACTCGAGAATTTCTGAGGTAAACTCAAAACCATGATCTTCTAATCCATGCCTAGAATAATGCTAGTGCCTTTTAATTTTTTATTTTTTCAGTGTCCCTAGGGGTTTAAACCAGATCCTAAAGTCGTGAGGAAACTATTCAGTTATCTGTCAAATGATTTATGTGTGTTTCTATAATTGCTTTTAAGCTGGCATGTTTTCGTGTTTTTAAAATGGGGGATTGAATTCTAACATGAAAAAATAGAATATTTGTCCATGTTTCAAGAAATTATACATTATGCTTGTTTTGCGGTTTACTTGGTTTGGTTACTAGGTCAAATAAAATTGACAGAAATATTAATGCATATAAAGGGGAAGAAAGTTGGAAAATTGACATGCAACGTTAATCATTTGGTGAGAACACCTAGCATATTGTGGGTGAAGGAGGGAGCATATCCCTACTACAAAGAAGCTATTAATGCAAGGAACATCGAAGGATCCTTGACCAGAGGGGGAATCAACAATAGTAAGGGAGCGGACGGGGAACCAACAAGATTAAGAGAATTATTTGGCCTATGGTCACTATGCAAATTGAAATGTAAATAAAAAATGGGTGATGTGGATCGTAATTGTTTGGAATAATATGGAATGAAATTCATAAATGAGGTGGAAATGGTCTAATCATCCAAGGAGGGAACATACGAGGTTGAATGGTCCCCACAGGAGATGTAAATCCTCAGGATAAAAGTATCCAAGGATGGGTGCACTACGGGAAGAGTAACTTCCAAGGAATCTCATGAAGAGGCCTCAAGTTAAAATAGCCAAGTAGGGCGCATCTGTGAAGTGTAACCCACAAATGAATGTATGACACCTTATGACATAATCTATGATAAGCTATGGCAATCTATGAAAACTCCTCAACCTAAATTTAGCCAAGGAGGACGCATGAAGGGTGATTGGGCCGATAAGTTAGTTGCCAATCCCCTCAGTCAACGAAGGAAACCCCTAATTGGAATTAGCAAAGGTGACTGAGGTATTATTTGGGAAAATATAACATTATAAGGGAGGTTATGTGTCATGAATAATGATTCTCTCCAATAATTTGAATTTTGTTTTATTTTTGTGAGAGAAATTTAGAATGAGGAGGAAAGTCCTCAATGAGATTTGTAAAAGGGAATGCAAGAACTTGCGATAGTTCTTTTGATCATTTGCAATTCAAATTTGAGAGATATTGAGATTCCCATTATTGAGAGATGTTCCCCTTGCAATCGTAACTACTTTTCGTGGTGAAAGATTACACCCTATATAGCATGAGAGGAGAAATGCCCATGATTTCACTACAAAGGTTCAATGTATTGAGGTTATGTTCGTGTTTGGTTAATCGTTTGAGTTCACACTGGAGTGATTGGGATCTGAGTCAATAGTAGTGCAAATTGTTGGTGTTCGATATTTGTTAATGTGTTCATAACTTGATAGGTACACAAATAGACAAGAATGTGTGAAATTGTTGTTTAGAATCCATGACAATTGAATATGTTGAGAGGGAATACTACCATTCACAAATATATATCGAATGTGCTCTTGGGTATATATCCAATAATTCCTTTAGCCATCTTGAAATGGACACACAAAACTACCATTGCTGAACTTCAATATACGTCGACATTTTTTTTTCAGCATTAAGTAGTTTACTGGTTGGTTAAGAGGGGGTGGTAACATTCCCCTTACTACGATTCAATTTCACCCAAGAGTTTGGTATGTTTTACTTTGTGATATAGAGAGAGATCTGGGTTTGGAGTTTTCTTTGAAGTGCAACAAAATTTCCAACCTATTCATAGGTGGTGGATTCCCAACACTTATGTAGAGACGAATCACAAAACTGATGTGTCATAGTTATGCGGTGCCACATGGTAGGTGATGGATGACACGTCAATCTAAAATTATGCCAAACATCATTTGTGTGTTAATGTGTAAAAGGGTCCATGTGCAAGATAAGGCCATGTGGCTTGTTAAGGTGGCAATGCCATGGAATCTACACGGGGTCCCTTATGGTAGGAGAAACACCCTTCGTGTTATTGTCTTTGAGTTTGATACCAAGAAGCTTCATTTAGTCAAGGAAAGAAGGGACACAAGGACATGGTGTGGTTGGGGATACTATCAACAGATGGAGCACAAAGAGGTACAACCACCTATCCTACATGCACAATGAAGAGAGAAAGTTAATGCATATAACAATATTGGTGATGGCGATTGCCAGAGGTTATTATGTGGAAAGAGGGACACAGGTGACAGTGACAACTACACGAGGAGGGGCTTGTGCATTTTTTTACACCCACAAGGAAGACATTGCTCTCCTAAACATGACTGCAAAGAAGCATCCAAAAAATAAAAGCTTGTGCAAAAAAGAGAGTGCCAACAACCAAAACGAGCATGTAGCCAAAGCTAAGGAGCACAAGGTTGAGGCGTTGGAGGTCACAAAAAAGGTGGACCACCACCAAAATATTGAAAAGAAGGCGGGCTATGAGGGAAAATTCTTTAAACTGGACACAAAATGGGTCAGATCATTCCCAAAAAGATCACAAACGACTCTATTAGTAACCATAAGAAGGTACCCCAAAAAACAAGAGTGGACCTTCAAGCTCACATAATGAATGCACACAATAGAATAAAAAAGACATCCGAAAAGTATCATAAAACAGCAAAATGATGGCCGAAAAAAGAAATTAGAGTGCATAGTTTGTGAGAAAATTTTATCAACAAAGTTAATTTACCCATTTTAAATGGAATACCACGACATAAAACTTTAAATTTTATGCAAATAAGTCATATTTCAACCAAATGACTCGAAAATCACAATTTAATGTAAACATTTGAAACGACATGGAATTCTTGGTTTTTCTCCACAATGCACGAACATTGTTGAAATGAACAATAAGCTTAGATATTCAAAGTCTAAAAACAAGGAATCCAAGATCCTAGTCCAAAACCAAAACAAGTATTCTATAAATCTCTTCAAATGATCAATATCTCTACTTGGGCCATCCATACAAAACAAAAGAAAATTTTTGCATGCATTTAAAAAAATCCCCCATAATTTTCATAGGCTACTCAAAATTGACGTTGACACCTTCCAAGAGGTTTTGTACCCCTAATGGCTTGACATCTCTCTTTACAGGTTGATCAGGTCCATCCAAGACACCCCTCACCTCCACTCGTGGTTATTCTCTTCTCCAAGCCCTTGGCTCTCGATCTGTGGTCGTGGATCCTTCCAAATCCCATCAATTTGTTCCTTATTGTTTGATAGCAAGAAGCCTCATTTGTTCAAGGAAAGAAGTGACAGAAGCATGTGGTGTGGTTTTGGATACTATTAACAAATGGAGCTCAAAGAGGTACAACCACCTATCCTACATGCACAATCAAGAGAGAAAGTTAATTCATATACCAATATTGGTGATGTCGGTGGCTAGAGTTTATTATGTGGAAAGAGGCACATAGGTGACAATGAAAACTACAACAGGAGGGGCTTGTACAATTTTCTACACCCACAAGGAAGACAATGCTCCCATAAACAAGACAACAAAGAAGCATCCAAAAAATAAAAGCTTTTGTCAAAAAGAGAGTGCCAACAACCAAAATGAGCATGTAGCCAAAGTTATGGAGCACAAGGCTTGGGCATTGGAGGTCACAAAAAAGGTGGACCACTACAAGAAGATTGAAAAGAAGAGGGGCTATGAGGGCAAAAGCCTTAAGATGGACCCAAGACAGGTCAAAGCATTCCCAAAAAAATGACAAATGACTCTAGTAGTAAGCATAAGAAGGTACCCCCGCAAAAAAGAGTGGACCACGATGATCACATAACCATGGCATAAAAAATACACCACAAAAGTATCATAAAACAACAAAACCATGGCCCAAAAACCAAAATAGAATACATAATTTGAGAGAAAATTTTATCAACAAAGTTAATTTAACCATTTTAAATGGAATGTACCAAAACATAAAAGTTTAGATTTGGTGCAAATGAATGGGAAACCACAATGTAACGAACATTTGAAACGCCATGGAATTCTTGGTTTTTCTCCACAGTGCAGAAATATTGCTGAAATGAACAATAAGCTTAGATATTCAGAGTCTAAAAACATGGAATCCAAGGTCTGAGTCCATAACGAAAACAAGAACAAGGGTTCTATAAAGCCCTTCAAATGATCAATATCTCTACTAGGGCCATCCATACAAAACAATAGAAAATTTTGGCATGCAATTAAAAAATCCTCCATAGTTTCCATAGGCTACACAAAATTGAGGTTGACACCTTCCAAGAGGTTTTTTACCCCTAATGGCTTCCAAGGTCTCTCTACAAGTTGATGATATTCATGTACAAGACACCCGCGACCTCCGCTCGTGGTTGTTCTCTTCTCCAGACCCTTAGCTCTCGATCGGTGGTCGTGGATCCTTCCAAATCTTATCAATCTATTCCTTAAACCACGACCCTCTTCCACGAATATGTCATGACCTTAGATTATTATTAGCTACATATTTTATGTTTATGTTAATTCAATTTTAATATTATTTTATTTTATTTATCATGTTATTGGTTTTTATATTTTAAATAATGGGATTAAGTTCCATATAACTATTGTTATTTCAAAAGTAAAATTATCTCCATATAAAAAAGAAAAATAGAAAAAGACATTATTCCAATAGAAAAGATAAAAATAAAATATAAAGATTTAATATATTTTAAAAGTTTTATATAAGATACATGCAAAAGTAATTATAAAGATAATGTGGTCAACTAATCTACCTAGTAATATATGAATGAAACCTGTAAACCTACTCTACCCTTGTAACCTATTATTTAACAGCAATCTGCGTCATCATCGCCATCGCTAAAATATTGCATCTCACCACCATCGTTAACATACTGCATATAGGCGTCGCTAAAGTAGTTCACTCTACTATTCTGCTCGTGTATATAGTTCATTTCGGTATTCTGTTGGTGTAGAAGTGACGTTGACCGCTCGTCGTCATCCCAATCCCGCACAGCCCGATCAGGTGGCAACGCAGGTGGCAACGGCCCGCTTGTCTGAATACATCTTAGTTCACCCTCAATCTTGGAGTGCGAGATGGGAGTGGGAGTTTCCCTTTTGGGTTCTGCTTTTCCGTTCGCACGCTCGTCTAGGTCCACTTGTTCTAATTCCTTACAAACAACAACTCCAACCTGGTTCTTGATTGTCGATGCATTACGAACACTCTCCTCCTTTTTCAAGGGCGAGGGGGACGAGATATTGGATCCGAGCTGGAATGAATTAATGCTTTTCCCTTCCTCATCTTTGGCTACAAGGAATGAGTGATTTGGTCTCTGTGGTGTGAGAACAAGCATTTCTCTACGAGGAAGCTCTTTGTTGTCTTCCTTTCTTATCAGGGTAGGAAGCTTGGACTTCACCTATTTCTTCCCATAAATGTCGTTGAGATTCAGCGGGGGGAACTTCTTACTCCCTCCTCCCATTTAGATTTCAATAACACCACCCCCATCAGAAAACTCGATATCAATAACCCTCAGCAAATCGGAGACGGATAACGCCTAATCCTGCAGGAAACGATATCTAACGTTTCTTTTCAGTGAAAAATGTGAAGGCTGAATCCAATCAATCAATCGGAATGGTAAGTTAACCGAACGAAAAATTTGAATGCCTAAAATCGTGAATCGTTGTAAATAAATAGTCTTCTCTCTCTGCATTGCTTTAACCATTTTGGGAAGTCGGCTCGGCATAGCGCTAGGGATTGATGATTTTGGGAAATTGTGTGGAGCATAATAATTATAGGAAGTGATTTAGGAGACGACGAAGTGGTTTTATTGCTTTTATTTTGAATTTTGCAGTAGCTTCGAGGATGTTGTTGATTTTTGCCCCAAATACCTTGTCTAGAACCTAGAAGCCTTCTGCAGTTCTGGCGTTGAGTGCATGATCAATATCCGGAGAGCGTTCTGCAGTCCTGCCTTAAGCTCATTCTCAATGTTGCTGGGTAACGATTGTGAATTTTCAGTGCTTCATTTCTTTATACTTCTTAGGTTCCTATTAAAGT
>LPNX011027117.1:83993-100682 GCA_001517045.1 Pseudotsuga menziesii | reverse complement strand
TTTCTGCAAGTTCTCCATTTTGTTGTTATTGCCAAAGTAGATAGGTATTCTACAGTGTTTGCTGTTTTGCAGATATTCATTTTAAATACATAATTATCAAGGACTTAGAGTTACTGTTAGGCACTTCAAAGAACTCCATTTTAAATCCAAAATTATAAGTATAACTCAAAAGAATCCAATCGTTTTACCAGTATTAAGACAAATTATCCTTTCTGCTACATTTTTAAATTGCAGCTTCATGATTTTTTATTTTCTTCTAATAATACATGATGATCGAGATGAAAGTGCGTCCATTTAAGTTGTTTCTTCTGCACCTCCCGAGGGTGGACAGACTACGATAGCTCTAAGCCAAAACATTCCACAGTGCATGGGAGACAAAATACCTGAAGTTGTAAGCAGATTGAAGGACGTAGGGTTGGTGCCTAAAATAACTTTTCTCCCACCCAAACCTCAGGTGATTCCCTCATAGCCAATACTTGGCAGGGTGTTCTTCAAACTAACGATCCAATCGAAGCAAAGAAGAGGTAAGTGCAATGTACCAATCATAACTTATTAACAATTCACCAAAATTATATTTGGATACGTAAGTCTCAGTTGTCTCAGAGCTGTAGTGCTTCCATATCCGGTAAGAATATGGGCAAGATTATTGTAACATATGGATTTTTAATTTTGTTATGATCGATTTGCCATTTTTTGAAAAAATTGAAATGATTTAAAACTGTCATGGCATATAGGCTTCTAGGAATGAAATCATATTATTATTGGCCTTGAGTCCAATGAAATCATTCTAATCAACATGCAATAGCCCAAGCTATCCTTGTCTAGTAGCAGGATGATCTTTTTGCAGGGTCTCCACGGCGGCCTGTCTCCCAGGTCTCAGATTTCTGAAGGTTACACGTGAGGGGAGCGTAGCCTTCCAAGTTGCGTCTAAAGTCGGTGCGTCTTCTTTTTGAGGAGTTGGCCTAGTTCCTTTTCTTTTCAGCTCATGTTGATTAGCAGCTTTTGGAGTCCAGTAAGTCTAATATAGTTAAAAAAAACACTAGCTGAAAATAAAAATATGAAATACCTTTGTTGGCCATCTTCACAGGAGCAGAAGTTAAGTTGGTTCTTGGTTTTCTAGTTTTCCAATAGAGAAAGCACATTACAACACTCCACATGGAAGGCAAATATAATAGGAAGAGATCCGAATTAAGAGATTGATGGCTAGGTAGGTTGTGGCGTTGGAGTTACCAGAGCATGCTCACATGCCTGCATGAGCATAGACACCCGACCAACATGCAACAACTACCTCGCATGCTAAGTTTAGATTATAGTTTTTTTATGGTTATAGTTAAATGCAAAGCTAAAACATTAAGTGTTGGTTTATTAATGCTAGACTTATATCTCGCATTACTTAGAATTTCGATAATATTCAAAACTTATGCTCTCCAAACATACGATCGAAGCTTCAAAAATCTATTTTCTTCATCCTTTGCCTCCGGATGAGGCTAAATAAGAACACAAACAACTCTATTGGATGATATAAAAGTTCAAATATTTTCATTGGTTGAAATAAATGTTGAAAACAAGATGCATAGAATACTTTGGTTAAATATTTTTTTTCAAGCGAGGAATAATAGAAACGGTGGCAAGCCGAATCATAGAGTCCATGCAGCTGTGGGAAGGGACTAATAATAAGGCATGCTTCTAGCAGTACTGTACTTTTAGGAGTCCCACAGATAAGCAACAGACTTCACTTTGAGATTATAGTTTCATAAATAGTTTTATTCATTTAGTTTAAAGTTCTTAAAAATATCAAGTTTGATAAGCGGTTAACCTTCTCACTCACTAAGCAAGTAAAATTGTTTATGAAAGTCAAACATGAAACTGAAGTCTATTGCTTATCGGTGAGACTCCTAAAAGTACACTACTGCTAGAAACATAAAAACTCTTTCTAAAATCAGCGAGGGCCTGACCAATAGTGCCATAAAAGAGGAATGGTTTTAGAATTCGACATAAACATCAAGCCACGTTTGATCACAATGGATCTACATATAAGGGTAGAGAGATTGAGCACATTTCTTGGAGCATCCAAATCCAAGGTCCGGAGTTTTGCAGTGACGAAATATTGCTGGATGTATATCTTGGCCGAGGTTTTTGGAAACGTCTATACCACTCACCTTTCATGCTTTCGGAAAATTTTTGACCCCATCAAAGAAAAAAAAATGGATTGGGTGTAGATATTCTATTCCTGGCTTGACTTTAGAAACAAACAATTATGTAATTAAGGCTGAGCTTATCATTATATTAAAATATCGAGGCTTATTTTAGGTTGTTCGCTGAGCCACTGATATGCACTCCCATCTTTTTGTATTTTTAAATGCAACATGGTTTTTGGTGTGTCATATTTTTCTTTGTTTTCTACTCATACCTCAAACTTCACATAGCCATGCCCAAATTTTAACTCACTAGTTTCATTATTCTTCCTACTGAAAAGTGTACTAAAAAATTGGGCTATGCTCAAATTTTAACTTAAAATATGAGTTTGGTTTCACTATTCCTATCTAAAAAGTGTACTCACAAATTGGGTAGTCGTGAGCCTTTGAGCAATCTTAGTTAGAAAATTTTAGTGAGGGGCAATTGTTTTGACACCGACCATAGGTAATTAAAGTTTCACATACAAGTCACGGGTAATTTTAGTGTCATATATGTGTGTCCATAGGTATTAAGTTTTTGAATTTTTTCATCTTAATAAAAGAACTTTTATCAAAGATAAGGGGAAACCTTAAGAAAAGTATCTTATCAAGTACGAAATATACCCTTAAGAAAAATGGTTCCCTTTTTATTAGTTTAATAATTATTTAAATTAAAAAAAATATGGTATGTATTGTTAAGGATTTTATTTTTGAGAAAATTTTCCAAACTAAAAACAATAATGGGTATCTTTAAGGATTTTTTTTTGGCATTATTAAGAGAATGCTTCACACTATTGAATTGCATCATATCTTACAATACATAATGAAATACATATTTCATTTAACAGTTTAATAAGAAGTGTCCTTCTAATACATAGAGAGAGAAAATATGAAAAATTTAATTTTATAAGAAATTAATTTATATTTTTATTGAAAAATTAGTTTTATAAAAAGTGAAATTAATTTTTTAGAAAAGTTTTGAAATATAACTATAAAAATAAAATGTTCTTGGAAGAAAATTCAACTTTTTAAAATTTTACATTATTTGGCATCTCTTTTTACTTTTTAATTAATTTAAAATATTTTAAATTAACAAATTTATATACTTTATGATGAAAATAAATTCAAAATGTATAGTTGTATATAAAATACATATTTAAAATTTATTTTATCAAATTAATTTTAGTTATTTAATAAATTTTAATAATTCATTATCATAAATCAATTATATAGTCATGAGTGAACATAATAATCCTTGCTAAAAGTTTTATGGAAAGAGTTGGCAATAAGAGAAATGTTAATCGCAATAGACCTACATAAAGATATAAACCTTTTATTTTTTAATCTTGGCTCATACAAACACTAATTGACACATTATTTGAGGAGTTGGAATAGTTAATTTTACAATGGGCCTAGTATTCTCGAAAATTTTCACTTTGACACTTCATTCACATATAATACCTTTTTCAAGAAGCATTAAACTAGGTACCTTTTTTATCAAAATTTAATGTATTTGACTTCGTTCATTGACCACCTTTGTTTATTTGATGTTTTTCAAATGGTTAGTCTTATATGTTTTTGAATCTATCCATAATATCAGCAACGAATTCAAATGTTGAGATGTCACAGAAGAGGAAGCCTCGTTAATTTATTTTTCTCTTTGGTTTTCATTCTTATTTCATATCATCGAGAAATCCTTCGATCGAATTTTTGGAAGCACAACGACAATGGTTGAGGATATTGATAGGCGGGCTATCAAATATTTCAAGAAGATGAGTTCAAGTAGGAACTCTTTATTTACATGCTGGAAATCGGCGTTGACCCTTCCAATGTCGGCTTTTACGTCGACAGGGCCCTGGCGAAGATTGAACTCGAGAATTTCCGAGGTAAACTCAAAACCATGATCTTCTAATTCATGATTAGAATAATGCTAGTGCCTTTTACTTTTTTATTTTTTCAGTGTCCCTAGGGTTTTGAACCAGATCCTAAAGTCGTGAGGAAACTATTCCGTTCTCTGTCAAATGATTTATGTGTGTTTCTATAATTGCTTTTAAGCTGGCATGTTTTTCGTGATTTTAAAAGGGGGGATCAAATTCTAACATGAAAAAATCGAATATTTGTCCCTATTTCAAGAAATTATACATTATGCTTGTTTTGCGGTTTACTTGGTTTGGTTACGAGGTCAAATAAAATTGACAGAAATATTAATGCATATAAAGGGGAATACAGTTGGAAAATTGACATGCAACGTTAATCATTTGGTGAGAACACCTAGCATATTGTGGGTGAAGGAGGGAGCATATCCCTACTACAAAGAAGCTGTTAATGCAAGGCACATCGAAGGATCCTCGACCAGAGGGGGAATCAACAAGAGTAAGGGAGCGGAAGGGGAACCAACACGATTAAGAGAATTATTTGGCCTATGGTCACTATGCGAATTGAAATGTAAATAAAAAATGGGTGATGTGGATCGTAATTGTTTGTAATAATATGGAATGAAATTCATAAATGAGGTGGAAATGGTCTAATCATCCAAGGAGGGAACATACGAGGTTGAATGGTCCCCACAGGAGATGGGAGTGACATACCTTTGTTGGCCATCTTCACAGGAGGTGTCTAGGGACTCGCAGATGTTAAGTTGGTTCTTGGTTTTCTAGTTTTCGAATAGAGAAAGCACATTACAACACTCCACATGGAAGGAAAATATAAGAGGAAGAGATGCGAATTAAGAGATGGATGGCTAGGTAGGTTGTGGCGTTGGAGTTACCAGAGCATGCACACGTGCCTGCATGAGCATAGACGCCCCACCAACATGCAACAACTACCTTGCATGCTAAGTTTACATTATAGTTTTTTTTTTATGGTTATAGTTAAATGCAAAGATAAAACATTACTTATATCTAGCATTACTTATAATTTGGATAATATTCAAAACTTATGCTCTCCAAACATACAATCAAAGCTGCAAAAATCTATTTTCCTCATCCTTTGGCTCCGGATGAGGCAAAATAAGAACACAAACAACTCTATTGGATGATATAAAAGTTCAAATATTTTCATTGGTTGAAATAAATGTTGAAAACCAGATGCATATAATACTTTGGTTAAATATTTTTTTTCAAGCCAGGAATAATAGAAACGGTGGCAAGCCGAATCATAGAGTCCATGCAGCCGTGGGAAGGGACTAATAATAGGGCATGCTTCTAGTAGTACTGTACTTTTAGGAGTCCCACCGATAAGTAACAGACTTCAGTTTGAGCTTATAGTTTCATAAATAGTTTTATTCATGTAGTTTAAAGTTCTTAAAAATATCAAGTTCGATAAGCGGTTAACCTTCTCACTCACTAAGCAATAAAACTTTTTATGAAACTGAAACATCAAAATGAAGTCTACTGCTTATCGGTGAGACTCCTAAAAGTACACTACTGCTAGAAAAATAAAAACTCTTTCTGAAATTAGCCAGGGCCTGACCAATAGTGCCCTAAAAGAGGAATGGTTTTAGAATTCGACATAAACATCAAGCCACGTTTGATCACAATGGATCTACATATAAGGGTAGAGAGATTGAGCACATTTCTTGGAGCATCCAAATCGAGGGTCCGGAGTTTTGCAGTGACGAAATATTGCTGGATGTATATATTGGCCGAGGTTTTTGGAAACGTCTATACCGCTCACCTTTCATGCTTTCGGCAAATTTTTGACCCCGTCAAAGAAAACAAAATGGATTGGGTGTAGATATTCTATTCCTGGCTTGACTTTAGAAACAAACAATTATGTAATTAAGGCTGAGCTTATCATTATATTAAAATATCGAGGCTTATTTTAGGTTGTTCGCTGAGCCACTGATATGCACTGCCATCTTTTTGTATTTTTAAATGCAACATGGTTTTTGGTGTGTCATATTTTTCTTTGTTTTCTACTCATACCTCAAACTTCGCATAGCCATGCCCAAACTTGAACTTGTTAATCATGAGACTCGTTTCACTACTTTTCCTACTGAAAAGTGTACTAAAGAATTGGGCTATGCTCAAATTTTAACTTAAAATATGAGTTTGGTTTCACTATTCCTATCTAAAAAGTGTACTCACAAATTGGGTAGGCGTGAGCCTTTGAGCAATCTTAGTTAGAAAATTTTAGTGAGGGGCAATTGTTTTGACACCGACCATAGGTAATTAAAGTTTCACATACAAGTCAAGGGTAATTTTAGTGTCATATATGTGTGTCCATAGGTATTAAGTTTTTGAATTTTTTCATCTTAATAAAAGAACTTTTATCAAAGATATGGGGAAACCTTAAGAAAAGTATTTTACCAAGTACGAAATATCCCCTTAAGAAAAATGGTTCCCTTCTTATTAGTTTAATAATTATTTAAATTTAAAAAAATATGGTATTTATGGTTAAGGATTTTATTTTTGAGAAAAATTTCCAAACTAAAAACAATAATCGGTATCTTTAAGGATCTTTTTTTGGCATTATTAAGAGAATGCTTCACACTGTTGAATAGCACCATATCTTACAATATATAATGAAATACATATTGCATTTAACAGTTTAATAAGAAGCGTCCTTCTAATATATAGAGAGAGAAGATATTGAAAATTTGTGTGTTAATGTGTAAAAGGGTCCATGTGCAAGTTAAGGCCATGTGGCTTGTTAAGGTGGCAATGCCATGGAATCTACACGGGGTCCCTTATGGTAGGAGAAACACCCTTCGTGTTATTGTCTTTGAGTTTGATACCAAGAAGCTTCATTTAGTCAAGGAAAGAAGGGACACAAGGACATGGTGTGGTTGGGGATACTATAAACAGATGGAGCACAAAGAGGTACAACCACCTATCCTACATGCACAATGAAGAGAGAAAGTTAATTCATATAACAATATTGGTGATGGCGATTGCTAGAGTTTATTATGTGGAAAGAGGCACATAGGTGACAATGACAACTACAACAGGAGGGGCTTGTGCAATTTTCTACACCCACAAGGAAGACAATGCTCCCATAAACAAGACAGCAAAGAAGCATCCAAAAAATAAAAGCTTGTGTCAAAAAGAGAGTGCCAACAACCAAAACGAGCATGTAGCCAAAGCTATGGAGCACAAGGCTGCGGCATTGGAGGTCACAAAAAAGGTGGACCACTACAAGAAGATTGAAAAGAAGAGGGGCTATGAGGGCAAAAGCCTTAAGATGGACCCAAGATAGGTCAAAGCATTCCCAAAAAAATGACAAATGACTCTAGTAGTAAGCATAAGAAGGTACCCCCCCAAAAAAGAGTGGACCACGATGATCACATAACCATGGCATAAAAAATACACCACAAAAGTATCATAAAACAACAAAACCATGGCCCAAAAACTAAAATAGAATACATAATTTGAGAGAAAATTTTATCAACAAAGTTAATTTAACCATTTTAAATGGAATGTACCAAAACATAAAAGTTTAGATTTGGTGCAAATGAATGGGAAACCACAATGTAACGAACATTTGAAACGCCATGGAATTCTTGGTTTTTCTCCACAGTGCAGAAATATTGCTGAAATGAACAATAAGCTTAGATATTCAGAGTCTAAAAACATGGAATCCAGGGTCTGAGTCCATAAAGAAAACAAGAACAAGGGTTCTATAAAGCCCTTCAAATTATCAATATCTCTACTAGGGCCATCCATACAAAACAATAGAAAATTTTGGCATGCAATTAAAAAATCCTCCATAGTTTCCATAGGCTACACAAATTTGAGGTTGACACCTTCCAGGAGGTTTTGTACCCCTAATGGCTTCCGAGGTCTCTCTACAAGCTTATGATATTCATGTACAAGACACCCGTGACCTCCGCTCGTGGTTGTTCTCTTCTCCAGACCCTTAGCTCTCGATCGGTGGTCGTGGATCCTTCCAAATCTCATCAATATATTCCTTAAACCACGACCCTCTTCCACGAATATGTCATGACCTTAGATTATTATTAGCTACATTTTTTTTATGTTTATGTTAATTCAATTTTAATATTATTTTATTTTATTTATCATGTTATTGTTTTTTATATTTTAAATAATGGGATTAAGTTTCATTTTTTTTTGTTATTTCAAGAGTAAAATTATCTCTATATAAAAAAGAAAAATAGAAAGAGACATTATTCCAATAGAAAAGATAAAAATAAAATATAAAGGTTTAATATATTTTAAAAGTTTTATATAAGATACATGCAAAAGTAATTATAAAGATAATGTGGTCACCTAATCTACCTAGTAATATATGAATGAAACCTGTAAACCTACTCTACCCTTGTAACCTATTATTTAACAGCAATCTGCGTCATCATCGCCATCACTAAAATATTGCATCTCACCACCATCGTTAACATACTGCATATAGGCGTCGCTAAAGTAGTTCACTCCACTATTCTGCTCGTGTATATAGTTCATTTCGGTATTCTGTTGGTGTAGAAGAGCCGTTGACCGCTCGTCGTCATCCCAATCCCGCACAGCCCGATCAGGTGGCAACGCCGGTGGCAACGGCCTGCTGGTCTGAATACATCTTAGTTCACCCTCAATCTTGGAGTGCGAGATGGGAGTGGGAGTTTCCCTTTTGGGTTCTGCTTTTCCGTTCGCACGCTCGTCTAGGTCCACTTGTTCTAATTCCTTAGAAACAACAACTCCAACCTGGTTCTTGATTGTCCATGCATTACGAACACTCTCCTCCTTTTTCAAGGGCGAGGGGGACGAGATATTGGATTCGAGCTGGAATGAATTAATGCTTTTCCCTTCCTCATCTTTGGCTACAAGGAATGAGTGATTTGGTCTCTGTGGTGTGAGAACAAGCATTTCTCTACGAGGAAGCTCTTTGTTGTCTTCCTTTGTTATCAGGGTAGGAAGCTTTGACTTCACCTCTTTCTTCCCATAAATGTCGTTGAGATTCAGCGGGGCGAACTTCTTACTCCCTCCTCCCATTTAGATTTCAATAACACCACCCCTATCAGAAAACTCGATATCAGTAACCCTCAGCAAATCGAAGACGGATAACGTCTAATCCTGCAGGAAATGATATCTAACGTTTCTTTTCAGTGAAAAATGTGAAGACTGAATCCAATCAATCAATCCGAATGGTAAGTTAACCTAACGAAAAATTTGAATGCCTAAAATCGTGAATCCTTGTAAATAAATAGTCTTCTCTCTCTGCATTGCTTTAACCATTTTGGGAAGTCGGCTCGGCATAGCGCGATGGATTGATGATTTTGGGAAATTGTGTGGAGCATAATAATTATAGGAAGTGATTTAGGAGACGACGAAGTGGTTTTATTGCTTTTATTTTGAATTTTGCAGTAGCTTCGAGGATGTTGTTGATTTTTGCCCCAAATACCTTGTGTAGAACCTAAAAGCGTTGAGTGCATTATCAATATCCAGAGAGCGTTCTGCAGTCTTGCCTTAAGCTCATTCTCAATGTTGCTGGGTAACGATTGCGAATTTTCAGTGCTTCATTTCTTTATACTTCTTAGGTTCCTATTAAAGCTTTAATCGATATTCTTCCGTAGAGCTGATGTTGAGAACACCTCGCAGATCCTATGGGAAGAGGTCCTTGCTATCAATTGCACACAAAATCTTTTTATAAGCTCGTTCTAAACCAAAGTTGACAAAGAAGAGTGTTCGTTACTCAGCCATCAGCTATAACATCACAATAGAATCGCTCAAATTATTATAAAAACTATTTCTTGAGTGAGTCACGCCCTGCATCAATTAACAATATAAATAATAAGTTGATAATAACTTCATACTTGCAAATGCTTACTTTGTATATTATTAAACTTGCTTCACTTGTGTGGGTGAGCTCCATTTTTCTTGTTATTGAAGTTGAGACCAATATGCTCCAAATTGCTATGTTAATCAAATTGCTCACAATGTGTTTATTGCACCCAGATAATGACGCTATGCCAGTTGAACTTAAGATACTTGTTTTCTGCAAGTTCTCCATTTTGTTGTTATTGCCAAAGTAGATAGGTATTCTATAGTGTTTGCTGTTTCGCAGATATATACATAATTATCAAGCACTTAGAGTTACGGTTAGGCACTTCAAAGAACTCCATTTTAAATCCAAAATTATAAGTATAAGACAAATTATCCTTTTTGCTACATTTTTGAATTGCAGCTTCATGATTTTTTATTTTCTTCTATTAATACATGATGATCGAGATGAAAGTGTGTCCATTTAAGTTGTTTCTTCTGCACCTCCCGAGGGTGGACAGACTACGATAGCTCTAAGCCAAAACATTCCACAGCGCATGGCAGACAAAATAGCTAAAGTTGTAAGCAGATTGAAGGACGTAGGGTTGGTGCTTCCCTACGTCCTTCTCCCACCCAAACCTGAGGTGCTTCCCTGATAGCCAATACTTGGCAGGGTGTTCTTCAAACTAACGATCCAATCGAAGCAAAGAAGAGGTAAGTGCAATGTACCAATCATAACTTATTAACAATTCACCAAAATTATATTTGGATACGTAAGTCTGAGTTGCCTCAGAGCTGTAGTGCTTCCATATCTGGTAAGAATATGGGCGAGATTATTGTAACATATGGATTTTTAATTTTATTATGATCGATTAGCCATTTTTTGAAAAAATTGAAATGATTTAAAACTGTCATGGCATATAGGCTTCTAGGAATGAAATCATATTATTATTGGCCTTGAGTCTAATGAAGTCGTTCTAATCAACATGCAATAGCCCAAGCTATCCTTTTCTAGTAGCAGGATGAGCTTTTTCCAGGGTCTCCACGGCGGCCTGTCTCCCAGGTCCCAGATTTCTGAAGGTTACACGTGAGGGGAGCGTAGCCTTCCAAGTTGCGTCTAAAGTGGGTGCGTCTTCCTTTTAAGGAGGAGTTGGCCTAGTTCCTTTTCTTTTCAGCTCATGTTGATTAGCAGCTTATTTTGGAGTCCAGTAAGTCTAATATAGTTAAAAAAAACAATAGCTGAAAATAAAAATATGAAATACCTTTGTTGGCCATCTTCACAGGAGCCGAAGTTAAGTTGGTTCTTGGTTTTCCAGGTTTCCAATAGAGAAAGCACATTACAACACTCCACATGGAAGGCAAATATAATAGGAAGAGATGCGAATTAAGAGATTGATGGCTAGGTAGGTTGTGGCGTTGGAGTTACCAGAGCATGCACACATGCCTGCATGAGCATAGACACCCGACCAACATGCAACAACTACCTAGCATGCTAAGTTTAGATTATAGTTTTTTTATGGTTATAGTTAAATGCAAAGCTAAAACATTAAGTGTTGGTTGATTAATGCTAGACTTATATCTCGCATTACTTAGAATTTCGATAATATTCAAAACTTATGCTCTCCAAACATACGATCGAAGCTTCAAAAATCTATTTTCCTCATCCTTTGCCTCCGGATGAGGCCAAATAAGAACACAAACAACTCTATTGGATGATATAAAAGTTCAAATATTTTCATTGGTTGAAATAAATGTTGAAAACAAGATGCATAGAATAATTTGGTTAAATATTTTTTTTCAAGCGAGGAATAATAGAAACGGTGGAAAGCCGAATCATAGAGTCCATGCAGCCATGGGAAGGGACTAATAATAAGGCATGCTTCTAGCAGTACTGTACTTTTAGGAGTCCCACCGATAAGCAAAAGACTTCACTTTGAGATTATAGTTTCATAAATAGTTTTATTCATTTAGTTTAAAGTTCTTAAAAATATCAAGTTTGATAAGCGGTTAACCTTCTCACTCACTAAGCAAGTAAAATTGTTTATGAAACTCAAACATCAAACTGAAGTCTACTGCTTATCGGTGAGACTCCTAAAAGTACACGACTGCTAGAAACATAAAAACTCTTTCTAAAATCAGCGAGGGCCTAACCAATAGTGCCATAAAAGAGGAATGGTTTTAGAATTCGACATAAACATCAAGCCACGTTTGATCACAATGGATCTACATATAAGGGTAGAGAGATTGAGCACATTTCTTGGAGCATCCAAATCCAAGGTCCGGAGTTTTGCAGTGACGAAATATTGCTGGATGTATATCTTGGCCAAGGTTTTTGGAAACGTCTATACCACTCACCTTTCATGCTTTCGGCAAATTTTTGACCCCATCAAAGAAAAAAAAATGGATTGGGTGTAGATATTCTATTTCTGGCTTGACTTTAGAAACAAACAATTATGTAATTAAGGCTGAGCTTATCATTATATTAAAATATCGAGGCTTATTTTAGATTGTTCGCTGAGCCACTGATATCCACTCGCATGTTTTTGTATTTTCAAATCCAACATGGTTTTTGGTGTGTCATATTTTTCTTTGTTTTCTACTTATACCTCAAACTTCACATAGCCATGCCCAAATTTTAATTCACTAGTTTCACTATTTTTCCTACTGAAAAGTGTACTAAAAAATTGGGCTATGCTCAAATTTTAACTTAAAATATGAGTTTGGTTTCACTATTCCTATCTAAAAAGTGTACCCACAAATTGGGTAGTCGTGAGCCTTTGAGCAATCTTAGTTAGAAAATTTTAGTGAGGGGCAATTGTTTTGACACCGACCATAGGTAATTAAAGTTTCACATACAAGTCACGGGTAATTTTAGTGTCATATATGTGTGTCCATAGGTATTAAGTTTTTGAATTTTTTCATCTTAATAAAAGAACTTTTATCAAAGATATGGGGAAACCTTAAGAAAAGTATTTTACCAAGTACAAAATATACCCTTAAGAAAAATGGTTCCCTTCTTATTAGTTTAATAATTATTTAAATTAAAAAAAAATGGTATGTATGGTTAAGGATTTTATTTTTGAGAAAATTTTCCAAACTAAAAACAATAATGGGTATCTTTAAGGATTTTTTTTTTGGCATTATTAAGAGAATGCTTCACACTATTCAATTGCATCATATCTTACAATACATAATGAAATACATATTTCATTTAACAATTTAATAAGAAGTGTCCTTCTATTACATAGAGAGAAGATATGGAAAATTTAATTTTATAAGAAATTAATTTATATTTTTATTGAAAAATTAGTTTTATAAAAAGTGAAATTGATTTTTTATAAAAGTTTTGAAATATAACTATAAAAATAAAATGTTCTTGGAAGAAAATTCAACTTCAAAATTTTTCTAGTTTTCAACTTTTTAAAATTTTACATTATTTGGCATCTCTTTTTACTTTTTAATTAATTTAAAATATTTTAAATTAACAAATTTATATACTTTATGATGAAAATAAATTAAAAATGTATAGTTGTATATAAAATAGATATTTAAAATGTATTTTATCAAATTATTTTTATTTATTTAATAAATTTTAAGAATTCATTATCATAAATAAATTATATAGTCATGAGTGAACATAATAATCCTTGCTAAAAGTTTTATGGAAAGGGTTGGCAATAAGTGAAATGTTAATCGCAATAGACCTACATAAAGATATAAACCTTTTATTTTTTAATCTTGGATCATACAAACACTAATTAACACATTATTTGAGCAGTTGGAATAATTAATTTTACAATGGGCCTAGTATTCTCGAAATTTCTAACTTTTACACTTCATTCACATATAATCCCTTTTTCAAGAAGCATTAAACTAGGTACCTTTTTTATCAAAATTTAATGTATTTGTCTTCGTTCATTGACCACCTTTGTTTATTTGATGTTTGTCAAATGGTTAGTCTTATATGTTTTTGAATCTATCCATAATATCAGCAAGGAATTCAAATGTTGAGATGTCACAGAAGAGGAAGCCTCATTAATTTATTTTTCTCTTTGGTTTTCATTCTTATTTGATATCATCGAGAAATCCTTCGATCGAATTTTTGCAAGCACAACGACAAAGGTTGAGGATATTGATAGGCGGGATATCAAATATTTCGAGAAGATGAGTTCTAGCAGGCACTCTTTATTTACATGCTGGAAATCGGCGTTGACCCTTCCAATGTCGGCTTTTACGTCGACAGGGCCCTGGTGAAGATTGAACTCGAGAATTTCCGAAGTAAACTCAAAACCATGATCTTCTAATTCATGCCTACAATAATGCTAGTGCCTTTTACTTTTTTATTTTTTCAGTGTCCCTAGGGTTTTGAACCAGATCCTAAAGTCGTGAGGAAACTATTCCGTTATCTGTCAAATGATTTATGTGTGTTTCTATAATTACTTTTAAGCTGGCATGTTTTTCGTGATTTTAAAATGGGGGATCAAATTCTAACATGAAAAAATCGAATATTTGTCCGTGTTTCAAGAAATTATACATTATGCTTGTTTTGCGGTTTACTTGGTTTGGTTACGAGGTCAAATAAAATTAACATAAATATTAATGCATATAAAGGGGAAGACAATTGGAAAATTGACATGCAACGTTAATCATTTGGTGAGAACAGCTAGCATATTGTGGGTGAAGGAGGGAGCATATCCCTACTACAAAGAAGCTGTCAATGCAAGGCACATCGAAGGATCCTCGACCAGAGGGGGAATCAACAAGAGTAAGGGAGCAGACGGGGAACCAACAAGATTAAGAGAATTATTTGGCCTATGGTCACTATGCAAATTGAAATGTAAATAAAAAATGGGTGATGTGGATCGTAATTGTTTGTAATAATATGGAATGAAATTCATAAATGAGGTGGAAATGGTCTAATCATACGAGGAGGGAACATACGAGGTTGAATGGTCCCCATAGGAGATGGGAGTGACATACCTTTGTTGGCCATCCTCACAGGAGGATTCTAGGGACTCGCAGAAGTTAAGTTGGTTCTTGGTTTTCTAGTTTACCAATAGAGAAAGCACATTACAACACTCCACATGGAAGGTGAATATAAGAGGAAGAGATGTGAATTAAGAGATGGATGGATACGTAGGTTGTGGCGTTGGAGTTACGAGAGCATGCACACATGCCTGTATGAGCATAGACACCCGACCAACATGCAACAACTACCTAGCATGCTAAGTTTACATTATAGTTTTTTTTTATGGTTATAGTTAAACGCAAAGCTAAAACATTAAGTGTTGGTTGATTAATTCCAGACTTATATCTAGCATTCCTTAGAATTTGGATAATATTCAAAACTTATGCTCTCCAAACATACGATCAAAGCTGCAAAAATCCATTTTGCCTCATCCTTTGCCTCCGGATGAGGCAAAATAAGAAGACAAACAACTCTATTGGATGATATAAAAGTTCAAATATTTTCATTGGTTGAAATAAATGTTGAAAACAAGATGCATATAATACTTTGGTTAAATATTTTTTTTCAAGCGAGGAATAATAGAAACGGTGGCAAGCCGAATCATAGAGTCCATGCAGCCGTGGGAAGGGACTAATAATAGGGCATGCTTCTAGCAGTACTGTACTTTTAGGAGTCCCACCGATAAGCAACAGACTTCAGTTTGAGCTTATAGTTTCATAAATAGTTTTATTCATGTAGTTTAATGTTCTTAAAAATATCAAGTTCGATAAGCGGTTAACCTTCTCACTCACTAAGCAAGTAAAACTGCTTATGAAACTGAAACATCAAACTGAAGTCTACTGCTTATCGGTGAGACTCCTAAACGTACACTACTGCTAGAAACATAAAAACTCTTTCTGGAACCAGCCAGGGCCTGACCAATAGTTCCATAAAAGAGGAATGGTTTTAGAATTTGACATAAACATCAAGCCACATTTGATCACAATGGATCTACAAATAAGGGTAGAGAGATTGAGCACATTTCTTGGAGCATCCAAATCGAGGGTCCGGAGTTTTGCAGTGACGAAATATTGCTGGATCTATATCTTGGCCGAGGTTTTTGGAAACATCTATACCGCTCACCTTTCATGCTTTCGAAAAATGTTTGACCCTGTCAAATAAAACAAAATGGATTGTGTAATATCCCTCTCCTACACCCTGGAATAATTTGTACCTTTGCATATTGTTGTATGAGGCTTCTGGGTGAGGAGCTCAAGTGCCAAGGCCCCACCCAAAGAGAAACAGGAAAGTTAGGTGAAATTCTAATAAATCATATCATAAAGACAAAGGAAAATTTAGGAAAAAGGGACAAGTATTAATAAACTGAAGATCTATCTATGATAGATATAAGTCCTCCGTCAGGAAAAAAGAATATGACAAAGTAAGCCTCCATAAAATAATAAAGGAGAGTTAAAAGGATATATAAATTAAATGGAGATGATGATGCCTACCTCGACAGGCATGATGAGGGAGAAAGACTATTTATACTCTCCTTTTGAATAAAAAAAAATAATAAATAANAGAGTTAAAAGGATATATAAATTAAATGGAGATGATGATGCCTACCTCGACAGGCATGATGAGGGAGAAAGACTATTTATACTCTCCTTTTGAATAAAAAAATAATAATAAATAAATAAATCCCTTATATTAACGACAACATAAGGTCATCCTAGAACTTCGAGGAGATCCGTGGATCATTAAAGGGGATTAAAAACAAATCTTTTATACATATTATCCCTTGCATAACGAGGGAGGAGTTATTTATTAATTATTCACTAAGACAGTTTTTAGA
>LPNX011027117.1:71331-83451 GCA_001517045.1 Pseudotsuga menziesii | reverse complement strand
TCCGATCTAGAATTGAATCTCCTCCATCCCTGTTTTAGGGTTTAGGATATGGGTAGCTCTAGTTAGTACTTTCGGCCCTTAACCATGTTGTTTTAAATCTTGTATTTTTTTTTGAAGTTTCTGTTCGAGATCCATTTTCTATCCTCGAAGGTTCTGTTGTGAAGCCTAGGTCCATGAGAATTGGACGTCTTTTGTCCACACGGTTTTTGTAAGTCGTGTTTGCACACAGATCTTGTGAGATTCAAGACCCTGCCGGGTAGGTGTTCAGGTTGTGGGGAAAATCTTGGTTGTGAAGCGCTATTTTGGAATCTGATCCACAGTTCGTTAGGGTGTTAGGGGTTTCTGAACCTTATAACAGGAATAACGTTTTTATTTGGCCTGTAAACTGCGTTATTCTCACGCAATGCTTTGGGATGGTGTGAGCCCGTGTAAAGATCAGGTGTCTTTATGAAAATGCCCCTAAGTGAAAGCTTTGGGGCGTGTGCATCAGGTGGTCGACGTTGACAGGTCTCTTGGATAGGTGTGTAGCGATCCTCTCCTTGTCTGTTGATCTTGTGAATGGTCTTTCCAAGCCTTGGATTTTTTGGGGGTGCTAGTCATATGTAGAGGTTTAACAGTTATAGAGCGGTCTTGGATAGGTGCATAACGATCCTCACCTTATCTCATGATTTTGATAAAGTCTCCTGAAACGTCTTTCATAGTTAGCAGACAGCGTATTTGTTTCTTGATGTTCTTGATGAGCACAGGAGATAATGTCCTCGATTATCTGTAAGTATCGTGTTTTTTTTTCTCTCTGTCGTGGCTTTCTTAAGACGTTGAACACTTAAGGAGAGTGTTGAAATTAACTCCACCCACATCATCTTAAATGTAAATTTTTCCAGCGATATGCCTTTAAGCCCAAATGGAAACTGGGTTTTATTTTTTATACCAACTGCAATATTAAATTATTCTAGTTACGTGGATGCTTATTATGCACAGCGCCTCACCCTAGTGTTTGTAGTGGATGAAGATTGAGCTCGAGGCCGTTATTTTCCTCTAGATGAAAAACATTTTTTATCCAAATCGTTTTATTAATCCAGCATCACATCTCACTTGGCGGTTTCCTTTTATAAATAGTTTATGTCATAATTAACATTCACCCAGTGCCCAAGGGGCGGTTAAAATCCTTTATGGGCTGGCCATAAGAAGTCCAAAAGAAAATAAAAGGGGTTGTATAGTTACAGGCTCTCTGAGAAGAGTTTTGTGGTAAGGAAAGCCGGCCATAGTTGAGCCGAGACATTGTAATTTACTCCATTTTGATAAAGCAATAAAAGATTAACAGATTGGTGGACGTAGCCTCGTGGACGAGGTGAACCACGTGAATATGGTTGTCTCTTTCATCATTATTATGTTGTGCATGCTTATATCTTTTGGATGATGATATTGTTATGAATGTGGTATAAATGCTTAATTGGTGAAAGATTACTAAAACTTTTTCTTGCAGACTTTTTGAATGTCTTATAGCTTTCAGGTATCAGTGGGTCTATTACAGATTGGGTGTAGATATTCTATTCCTGGCTTGACTTTAGAAACAAACAATTATGTAATTAAGAATGAGCTTATCATTATATTAAAATATCAAGGCTTATTTTAGGTTGTTCGTTGAGCCACTGATATGCACTGCCATCTTTTTGTATTTTTAAATGCAACATGATTTTTGGTGTGTCATATTTTTCTTTGTTTTCTACTCATACCTCAAACTTCGCATAGCCATGCCCAAATTTTAACTTGTTAAATATGAGACTCGTTTCACTATTTTTCCTACTGAAAAGTGTACTAAAAAATTGGGCTATGCTCAAATTTTAACTTAAAATATGAGTTTGGTTTCACTATTCCTATCTAAAAAGTGTACTCACAAATTGGGTAGTTGTGAGCCTTTGAGCAATCTTAGTTAGAAAATTTTAGTGAGGGGCAATTGTTTTGACACCGACCATAGGTAATTAAAGTTTCACATACAAGTCATGGGTAATTTGAGTGTCATATATGTGTGTCCATAGGTATTAAGTTTTTGAATTTTTTCATCTTAATAAAAGAACTTTTATCAAAGATATGGGGAAACCTTAAGAAAAGTTTTTTACCAAGTACGAAATATCCCCTTAAGGAAAATGGTTCCCTTCTTATTAGTTTAATAATTATTTAAATTAAAAAAAATATGGTATTTATGGTTCAGGATTTTATTTTTGAGAAAAAATTCCAAACTAAAAACAATAATCGGTATCTTTAAGGATTTTTTTTTTGGCATTATTAAGAGAATGCTTCACACTATTGAATAGCACCATATCTTACAATATATAATGAAATACATATTGCATTTAACAGTTTAATAAGAAGCGTCCTTCTAATATATAGAGAGAGAAGATATGGAAAATTTATTTTTATAAGAAATTAATTTATATTTTTATTGAAAAATTAGTTTTATAAAAAGTGAAATTAATTTTTTATAAAAGTTTTGAAATATAACTATAAAAATAAAATGTTCTTGGAAGAAAATTCAACTTCTAAAATTTGCTGTCAAGTTTTCAACTTTTTAAAATTTTACATTATTTGGCATCTCTTTTTACTTTGTAATTAATTTAAAATATTTTAAATTAACAAATTTATATACTTTATGATGAAAATAAATTAAAAATGTATAGTTGTATATAAAATAGACATTTAAAATTTATTTTAACTAATTATTTTTATTTATTTAATAAATTTTAATAATTCATTATCATAAATAAATTATATAGTCATGAGTGAACATAATAATCCTTGCTAAAATTTTTATGAAAAGAGTTGGCAATAAGAGAAATGTTAATCTCAATAGACCTACATAAAAATATAAACCTTTTATTTTTTAATCTTGGCTCATAGAAACACTAATTGACACATTATTTGAGCAGTTGGAATAATTAATTTAACAATGGGCCTAGTTTTCTCGAAATTTCTCACTTTGACACTTCATTCACATATAATCCGTTTTTCAAGAAGCATTAAACTAGGTACCTTTTTTATCAAAATTTAATGTATTTGTCTTCGTTCGTTGACCACCTTTGTTTACTAGATGTTTGTCAAATGGTTAGTCTTATATGTTTTTGAATCTATCCATAATATCGGCAAGGAAGTCAAATGTTGAGATGTCCCAAAAAAGGAAGCCTCGGTAATTTATTTTTCTCCTTGGTTTTCATTCTTATTTGATATCATCGAGAAATCCTTCGATCGAATTTTTGCAAGCACAACGATAATGGTTGAGGATATTGATAGGCGGGCTATCAAATATTTCAAGAAGATGAGTTCAAGCAGGCACTCTTTATTTACACGCTGGAAATCGGTGTTGACCCTTCCAATGTCGTCTTTTACATCGACAGGGTCCTGGCGAAGATTGAACTCGAGAATTTCTGAGGTAAACTCAAAACCATGATCTTCTAATCCATGCCTAGAATAATGCTAGTGCCTTTTAATTTTTTATTTTTTCAGTGTCCCTAGGGTTTTAAACCAGATCCTAAAGTCGTGAGGAAACTATTCAGCTATCTGTCAAATGATTTATGTGTGTTTCTATAATTGCTTTTAAGCTGGCATGTTTTTCGTGATTTTAAAATGGGGGATCGAATTCTAACATGAAAAAATTGAATATTTGTCTGTGTTTCAATAAATTATACATTATGCTTGTTTTGCGGTTTACTTGGTTTTGTTACGAGGTCAAATAAAATTGACAGAAATATTAATGCATATAAAGGGGAAGACAGTTGGAAAATTGACATGCAACGTTAATCATTTGGTGAGAACACATAGCATATTGTGGGTGAAGGAGGGAGCATATCCATACTACAAAGAAGCTATTAATGCAAGGCACATCGAAGGATCCTCGACCAGAGTGGGAATCAACAATAGTAAGGGAGCGGACGGGGAACCAACAAGATTAAGAGAATTATTTGGCCTATGGTCACTATGCAAATTGACATGTAAATAAAAAACGGGTGATGTGGATCGTAATTGTTTGGAATAATATGGAATGAAATTCATAAATGAGGTGGAAATGGTCTAATCATCCAAGGAGGGAACATACGAGGTTGAATGGTCCCCACAAGAGATGGGAGTGACATACCTTTGTTGGCCATCTTCACATGAGGAGTATAGGGACTCGCAGAAGTTAAGTTGGTTCTTGGTTTTCTAGTTTTCCAATAGAGAAAGCACATTACAACACTCCACATGGAAGGCAAATATAATAGGAAGAGATGTGAATTAAGAGATGGATGGCTAGGTAGGTTGTGGCGTTGGAGTTACCAGAGCATGCACACATGCCTGCATGAACATAGACGCCCGACCAACATGCAACAACTACCTAGCATGCTAAGTTTACATTATAGTTTTTTTTTATGGTTATAGTTAAATGCAAAGCTAAAACATTAAGTGTTGGTTGATTAATTCTAGACTTATATCTAGTATTACTTAGAATTTGGATAATATTCAAAACTTATGCTCTCCAAACATACGATCAAAGCTGCAAAAATCAATTTTTCTCATCCTTTGCCTCCGGATGAGGCAAAATAAGAACACAAACAACTCTATTGGACGAGATAAAAGTTCAAATATTTTCATTGGTTGAAATAAATGTTGAAAACAAGATGCATATAATACTTTGGTTAAATATTTTTTTTCAAGCCAAGAATAACAGAAACGGTGGCAAACCGAATCATAGAGTCCATGCAGCCGTGGGAAGGGACTAATAATAAGGCATGCTTCTAGCAGTACTGTACTTTTAGGAGTCCCACCGATAAGCAACAGACTTCAGTTTGAGCTTATAGTTTCATAAATAGTTTTATTCATGTAGTTTAAAGTTCTTAAAAATATCAAGTTCGATAAGCAGTTAACCTTCTCACTCACTAAGCAAGTAAAACTGTTTATGAAACTGAAACATCAAACTAAAGTCTACTGCTTATCGGTGAGACTCCTAAAAGTACACAACTGCTAGAAACATAAAAACTCTTTCTGAAATCAGCCAGGGCATGACCAATAGTGCCATAAAAGAGGAATGGTTTTAGAATTCGACATAAACATCAAGCCACGTTTGATCACAATGGATCTACATATAAGGGTAGAGAGATTGAGCACATTTCTTGGAGCATCCAAATCGAGGGTCCGGAGTTTTGCAGTGAGGAAATATTGTTGGATGTATATCTTTGCCGAGGTTTTTGGAAACGTCTATACCGCTCACCTTTCATTCTTTCGGAAAATTTTTGACCCCGTCAAAGAAAACAAAATGGATTGGGTGTAGATATTCTCTTCGTGGCTTGACTTTAGAAACAAACAATTATGTAATTAAGGCTGAGCTTATCATTATATTAAAATATAGAGGCTTATTTTAGGTTCTTCGCTGAGCCACTAATATGCACTGTAATATCCCTCTCCTACACCTGAAATATCTTGTAATTGCGCATATTAGTGTAATCGTCTCGGTGAGGAGCTCAAGGCCAAGGCCCCACTAACACAATACCTTGTGGCTTATAAAAGTTAACTATCTAAGTAGAAATACTTGGAAGATGAAAATACAATGACATAACTTAACATTGGGATAACTAAGCCCACCATGGATAAGAAACTTATCCCAACTCAAGACGCCCTAGAGGAATACCCAATCCTAGTACAGACAAGCCCGAATAGAGAAGGTTGCTTTTTATTTTTCAACAATACAAAAGACAAGGGGTTAAATCTTTTAAGAAAGAAACCCGAAGAATTAATAACTAGGGGACTACAGGAAGTAGCTCCCTTGAACTTAGGATATATCGTCTAATAATTAAAATGACATGACATCTACCTAAAATAGTATATAGAGACTCCTAGTGTGATTGACGTATATATCGATATACATACTTATAGTATGTCAACAAAAGATTAATTGGCAGCTTTGAGTCAAGCATCATGTGAATGACGTCATGGCAATTCTATTAACTATGTTTAATCGTAAACATTAACCTTGTATAATCACTACCACGCTATTCAATAGGGTGTGATTAGTGTTGTAACCAGAGTATAGCAATTAATGGAGTGAGTTGATTACTCTAAGGTTTATAGTAATAAGCATAATAGCATGTGTATTATGCTAAAAAGACCACGTAGGCAAAAGGGGAAAAAAGAAAAAAAATATAGAAACATCTCACTCAAGGGCTAGCGGATATATGGGAATAGTTATTGGCCCATGAAGTTATCCTTCCTTTTCATGAGGTATTTTTAGTAACTAATTAGCCACATAATGGCATGCATGCAAGATATGAGGAGCTTTGATGGGAACCACCAGTTTAAGAAAAAGTAATGGCTTTTTACCTAAAGGACTCCCTCAAAATCAGCTGCGCCCCTATTCTCTTGGTATTTTTTTAAAGCTAAGTATTAGCCGTTAGGAGGGTAGGTAAGGGCAGAGAATCCCTGGACGCATTTTGGGGAGAATATTTCCTTCATAAGGAGGAAAGTTGTGCATGGTGAAGAAAAGAAAAAAGGGAAAAAATCCACTCTACGCCTGGAGAATATAAAGATCTGTGAGGGAAAACTCTGCGTTTTGGGGAGTATGGATATTGGTGAGGGGAAATTGACTGCACATGGACAGCGTGTTGATATGGCTCGCGGGATCCAACTCATTCGATCACCAAGTTTTTCATTGAGCAAGGTATGATCTAATCTTTCGAGAAGATTTCAATTTTTGCATGGATCACAATCCACATCTAGCACCGTGCCTCCTTATAGCTTCAATGTATTTTCATAATCTAGATTTTAGGATGTGTAGAGATAAGCGCTCAGCTATCTCCAGATATGTTTGTAAATGGGGTTCAACATAAGCTTCTGTTTGTTTTGCAATTCAGACCCATATCTGAAGCATCCACTAAGTTTTGCCGTCATAAACAATGGGCGTGGGTAGAACAGTAGATCTATCCCTCGACATGATGTATCATGTGTAAATAAAAAGGGGTATTTGCAGTAACCTTTACCAGTTCAAACTCCCATTACAAAAGGAGAAAGGATTCAGGTGCTACTACGCCCTGTTAGACAGTGAGTCTAGAAAAACCTTGCCTTGCTGTTTCCTTATTTTTCCCAGCGTTTGATTTTTTTTTATTATAGGATAAATGGGACGCTTGCATCTTGAATACTTATGAAAATATATATATACGAACACGTCTGCATGCCTAGGGGTCCCCAATGTTTGGGCGTTGGGTTAATAAAGGACTCGGAATTTACACCAGTGCCTGTTTGGCATTTCCCTTAGCCGCTGATCCGAAAGTAGAGGATGGCGATTGGTTATTCCCCCTCATTTGCAAGCATAGGGTTGTTTGTTTTCTTTTATATATAGATATGCATTTTTGGAATAAGTATATGAGACTATTTCAGGAATAACGAAGGGGACATAATGATTACTTCTGGAAAAGGTTATCCTTAAAATGCTAACAGAAAATACCTCTAATTATTAAAGAGTAGTCTCCACGTTTTTTTACTTGACCAAGTGTAAGGTAAAAACTTTCAATGACACCAGCCGATTAGGGTACCTATTTGTGTAGTAAATTCAAGTTCAAGGGGACTGTTAATGATTTATTTCTATGAGCTGATGGTAAGGGTCCCAAAGGAGGGCTATTGAGTTACAAGGGTCTCTCTGCGTAGAGCCTTGAGGTAAGATAAAACCGGCCATGAATGAGCTGTGACTGTTGTGAGCATCTTTTTTTGATAAAGAAATAAAAAGAACAAATAGGTTGGTGGATGTAGCCTCGTGGATGAGGTGAACCACATGAAGATGATTGTCTCATTGTGTTATTTTGTTGTGCTGGATTATTTTCTTTATGGTTATGAATGCAGTGTAAATGTTTTTAATTTGTTGAAAGATTACTAAAATTTTTCTTTGCAGACTTCTTGAATGGCTTATAGCATTAAGAGATAAGTAGTATTTTACATATGGTATCAGAGCGAGGTTGAAACGCTCGAGCCTATTGGGCTCAGGAACTCTCCAGCATGTTTCGTTTTAACTAACGATTGAATTTTTCTCTGTGACCCAGAAAACCAACAAGTACGCACTATTTGTCTAATCTAGGTACGATAAGTGTACCCAATACGTATGTTTATTGAGTTGTGCAGGGGAAGTCGGTGGAAGAAGAAGCTTATGAGGCATCTGAAGAGGAAGCACGGGAAGACGAGAAAAGATTTGCAGTAAGGATCTGGATCTTCATTGCGGTACAGGGAAGTAACTGCTCATGGTGGGCCTCCAAAGGATGAAGGAGGTAACGAGAGAGACAAAAAGAAAAAACAAATCATGGCAAAAGGTATATCTGAACTATCCTGTTATTTTTTTTTGCATCAATCCAAGAAAACCCACTTGCATTTCGATGGAATACTACCAATGCAATTTAATCCTTGTCTACGTTTTAGTGGTACTGGGTTCCTTTTGGGTTCCATCGCAGATTGGGGAAAAATCCTGCGGTTTTATGGATTTCTTAGACTGTGTTTCATTACCAATCATTCTTCTCTTTATGTGATTCGGATGTTGCCTCAGTCTTTTGGACTTTTGAGCTTAAATATTTAAATCTGGAGGAGATTTCAGTGTATATGCAAGTTCTATGTTTTGATTTGATCATGTCTCGGATTTCTGTATTTCTGTTTGCCTTTAAAAAATTAAAGCTCCAAGCAGGGAGACAAATTCGTTTGTACTGGAAATCTTAAATAAATTTTGCTAAAATTTTAAAGTATACGCAAGTTTTTTTTGTTTTGATCGTATTCCGCCAGCTAGACAAATTCGTTTATACTCAAAAGCTTAAATAAAATTTTGCTGAAATTTTAGTGTATATGCAAGTTTTTTGTTTTGATTTGATCGTGTCCCGGATTTCTGTATTTCTGTTTGCCTTTAAAAATTAAATCTCCAAGCAGGGAGACAAATTCGTTTGTACCGGAAAGCTTAAATAAATTTTGCTGAAATTTTAAAGTATACGCAATTTTTTTTTGTTTTGATCGTATTCCGCCAGCGAGACAAATTCGTTTGTGCTCGAAAGCTTAAATAAAATTTTGCTGAAATTTTAGTGTATATGCAAGTTTTTTGTTTTGATTTGATCGTGTCCCGGATTTCTATATTTCTGTTTGCCTTTAAAAATTAAAGCTCCAAGCAGGGAGACAAATTCATTTGTACTGGAAAGCTTAAATAAATTTTGCTGAAATTTTAAAGTATACGCAAGTTTTTTTTGTTTTGATCATATTCCACCAGCGAGACAAATTCGTTTGTGCTCGAAAGCTTAAATAAAATTTTGCTGAAATTTTAGTGTATATGCAAGTTTTTTGTTTTGATTTGATCGTTTCCCGGATTTCTGTTTGCCTTTAAAAATTAAAGCTCCAAGCAGCGAGACAAATTCGTTTGTACTGGAAAGCTTAAAATAAATTTTGCTGAAATTTTAAAGTATACGCAAGTTTTTTGTTTTGATCGTATTCCGCCAGCGAGACTAATTCGTTTGTACTCGAAAGCTTAAATAAAAAAAATTCTGAAATTTTAGTGTATATGCAAGTTATGTATTTTGATTTGATCGTGTCCCGGATTCCTGTTTTCCATTTGCCATAAAATGATAAAGTTGGGAGCAAGTTAGGAAATTTTGCTTATGCTCCCGAGTTAAAATAAAAATGATCAAAACTATGCTATGGGTGCAAATTTAGATATGGTAGTGAAATGGAAAATTCATATTTATTGTATGTTGGAACTTGTATGGAACTAGCGGGCAAGTAGTTATATGGTTGGTGAAATTCATATGGTTGGTGAAATTCATATTTACTGCATTCTGAAATTTGTATGGAGCTAGCATGGAAGTAGTTTATATGGTTGTAGGAATTCATATTTATTATATTCTCGAATTTGTATGCAATTAGCGTGCAAATAGTTTATATGTGGAGAAATTCTTTTCTATTGTATTCTGGAATTTGTATGCAACTAGTGTAGTTTATATGGTTGGTGAAATTCATATTTACTGCACCCTGGAAATTGTATGGAACTAGCATGAAAGTAGTTTATATGGTTGTAGAAATTTATATTTATTGCATTATGGAAATTGTATGCAACTAGCGTGCAAGTAGTTTATATGTGGAGAAATTCTTTTCTATTGTATTCTGGAATTTGTATGCAACTAGTGTAGTTTATATGGTTCGTGAAATTCATATTTACTGCACCCTGGAAAATTGTATGGAACTAGCATGAAAGTAGTTTATATGGTTGTAGAAATTTATATTTATTGCATTATGGAAATTGTATGCAACTAGCGTGAAAATAGTTTATATGTGGAGAAATTCTTTTCTATTGTATTCTTCATATTTACTGCATCCTAGAAATTGTATGGAACTAGAATGAAAGTAGTTTATATGGTTGTAGAAATTTATATTTATTGCATTCTGGAATTTGTATGCAACTAGCGTGCAAGTAGTTTATATGTGGAGAAATTCATATTTATTGTATTCTGGAATTTGTATGCAACTAGCATAGTTTATATAGTTGGTGAAGTTCATATTTACTGCATTCTGGAATTTGTATGGAACTAGCGTGCAAGTAGTTATATGGCTGGTGAAATTCCTAATTACTGCATTCTGGAATTTGTATGAAACTAGTGTGCGAAACATTTTATATGGTTGGAGAAATTCATATTTAGGGTATTCTAGAATTTGTATGGAACTAGCGTGCAGGTAGTTTATATGGTTGGCGAAATTCATAGTTACTACGTTCTGGCATTTGTATAGTTACAAGTACCAGCTTCATAATTGTTAAGTAAATGAATTCTTAGAATGGTGATTTTATTGGGGAATGTTCTAGAATGCGTTCCTTGTGCTTGAATTAGAGTTTTGACCTTGAACTTTCTTATGTTTTGATTTTCTCATGGGTAGTAGTTTTATTTTGGGTATTGATCTAGTAGCCTAATAGACTATTTGTTGGAATGGATGCTTATTGATATCGTATCTCTATTTGTAGATTCTAGTAATTGATTCTAGGGCTAGATAAAGGAGGTTGTTGGTAATCTTGTGATTAAAACCATTGAGGCTTGGGTCATATGGAGATTGACATTTTAAGAGCTTATATGGATTTTATTATCTAAAAATATTGATATTAAAAATAAGTGAGTTGATGAATGCTATATAATGTTGTATGCTAACATAGCAGGACATGCCAGAAACATTGTCAGTCGGAGCTGGATGTTATATATATATATATATATATATATATATATACACACACATTGTTGCAATAAATCATGAAGTTAAGTATGTTTTACTTAATTGTAAAAACCCGAGGTTTATAGCCAAGGACTAACTGTGTATGATGTTGTTTACATACTAACATTGCAGGCTTCACCAAGATTATGACCATTGTTAAAATTGATGTACATTATGGTAGATAAATCTTCCTAAGTATGTAAGTTGACTAACTGTGTATGATGTTGTTTACATACTAACATTGCAGGCTTCACCAAGATTATGACCATTGTTAAAATTGATGTACATTATGGTAGATAAATCTGCCTAAGTATGTAAGTTGTGCTCAAAAGAGTAAGGAATAACTTTCTGTATGATTTACAAGGTTACATGATTTATGAATGAATGCAAACTAGGAAACTATGATAGTTGATTATTTGGGTTATCCGCAATATGATAAACTAACGCCCATAGAGTGCTTGCAGGCATGGAAAAATTATGGCCATGAGAAAAGGCTAAAGCTCCAGGACTATGATGAGTTAAATATCATGTGTATAAAGTTATCACCAGAAGAGGGAGTGGTGATGGAGGTAGTGGTTAAAATCTACCTTGTTTTCCCCCGGGCCAGCGAGGGACCACTATGCATTCTGGGGACGCCTAGATGTAAGACATGTGGTTAAGACTCGTTCTGCACACATTAGAGGACTGTCACATGAGTTGGGGGACTCTGTGAAGAGAATAACCTCTAGGCGCTGTGGAGGTGTGCGAGAACGGAGTGCCTCAGCTTGGTGAAGCACCCCGAAGAGCACAAAAAGGAGATACGCCTAAGAGGGGTACAGGGTATCGTCCTTGTGTTGGGTGGCTTGAATTGGCACTTGGTGTGTTGGGATGAAGGAACATCCAGAGAAAAGAGTA
>LPNX011027117.1:49763-70759 GCA_001517045.1 Pseudotsuga menziesii | reverse complement strand
TAACTAGGGGACTACAGGAAGTAGCTCCCTTGAACTTAGGAGATATCGTCTAATAATTAAAATGACATGACATCTACCTAAAATAGTATATAGAGACTCATAGTGTGATTGACGTATATATCGATATACATACTTATAGTATGTCAACAAAAGATTAATTGGCAGCATAGCCCTTTGAGTCAAGCATCATGTGAATGACATCATGGCAATTCTATTAACTATGTTTAATCGTAAACATTAACCTTGTATAATCACTACCACGCTATTCAATAGGGTGTGATTAGTGTTGTAACCAGAGTATAGCAATTAATGGAGTGAGTTGATTACTCTAAGGTTTATAGTAATAACCATAATAGCATGTGTATTATGCTAAAAAGACCACATAGGGAAAAGGGGAAAAAAGAAAAAAAATATAGAAACATCTCACTCAAGGGCTAGCGGATATATGGGAATAGTTATTAGCCGTTAGGAGGGTAGGTAAGGGCAGAGAATCCCTGGACGCATTTTGGGGAGAAGATTTCCTTCATAAGGAGGAAAGTTCTGCATGGTGAAGAAAAGAAAAAGGGGAAAAAATCCACTCTGCGCCTGGAGAATATAAAGATCTGTGAGGGAAAACTCTGCGTTTTGGGGAGTATGGAGATTGGTGAGGGGAAATTCACTGCACATGGATAGCGTGTCGATATGGCTCGCGGGATCCAACTCATTGGATCACCAAGTATTTCATTGAGCAAGGTATGATCTAATCTTTCGAGAAGATTTCAATTTTTGCATGGATCACAATCCACATCTAGCACCGTGCCTCCTTATAGCTTCAATGTATTTTCATACTCTAGATTTTAGGTTGTGTAGAGATAAGCGCTCAGCTATCTCCAGATATGTTTGTAAATGGGGTTCAACGTAAGCTTCTGTTTGTTTTGCAATTCAGACCCATATCTAAAGCATCCACTAAGTTTTGCCGTCATAAACAATGGGCGTGGGTAGAACAGTAGATCTATCCCTCGGCATGATGTATCATGTGTAAATAAAAAGGGGTATTTGCAGTAACCTTTACCAGTTCAAACTCCCATTACAAAAGGAGAAAGGATCCAGGTGGTACTACGCCCTGTTATACAGTGAGTCTAGAAAAACCTTGCCTTGCTGTTTCCTTATTTTTCCCAGCGTTTGAATTTTTTTTTTTATAGGATAAATGGGACGCTTGCATCTTGAATACTTATGAAAATATATATATACGAACACGTCTGCATGCCTAGGGGTCCCCAATGTTTGGGAGTTGGGTTAATAAAGGGCTGGGAATTTACACCAGTGCCTATTTGGAATTTCCCTTAGCCATTGATCCGAAAGTAGAGGATGGCAATTGGTTATTCCCCCTCATTTGCAATCATAGGGTTGTTTGTTTTCTTTTATATATAGATCTGCATTTTTGGAATAAGTATATGAGCTTATTTCAGGAATAACGAAGGGGACATAATGATTACTTCTGGAAAAAGTTATCCTTAAAATGTTAACAGAAAATACCTCTAATTATTAAAGAGTAGTCTCCATGTTTTTTTACTTGACCAAGTGTAAAGTAAAAACTTTCAATGACACCAGCCGATTAGGGTACCTATTTGTGTAGTAAATTCAAGTTCAAGGGGACTGTTAATGATTTATTTCTATGAGCTGATGGTAAGGGTCCCAAAGGAGGGCTATTGAGTTACAAGGGTCTCTCTGCGTAGAGCCTTGAGGTAAGATAAAATCGGCCATGAATGAGCCGTGACTGTTGTGAGCATCTTTTTTTGATAAAGAAATAAAAAGAACAAATAGGTTGGTGGATGTAGCCTCATGGACGAGGTGAACCACATGAAGATGATTGTCTCATTGTGTTATTTTGTTGTGCTGGATTATTTTCTTTATGGTTATGAATGCGGTGTAAATGTTTTTAATTTGTTGAAAGATTACTAAAATTTTTCTTTGCAGACTTCTTGAATGGCTTATAGCATTAAGAGATAAGTGGTATTTTACATGCACTGCCATCTTTTTGTATTTTTAAATGCAACATGGTTTTTGGTGTGTCATATTTTTCTTTGTTTTCTACTCATACCTCAAACTTCTCATAGCCATGCCCAAATTTTAACTTGTTAAATATGAGACTTATTTCACTATTTTTCCTACTGAAAAGTGTACTAAAAAATTGGGCTATGCTCAAATTTTAACTTAAAATATGAGTTTGGTTTCACTATTCCTATCTAAAAAGTGTACTCACAAATTGGGTAGTCATGAGCCTTTGAGCAATCTTAGTTAGAAAATTTTAGTGAGGGGCAATTGTTTTGACACCGACCATAGGTAATTAAAGTTTCACATACAAGTGAGGGGTAATTTTAGTGTCATATATGTGTGTCCATAGGTATTAAGTTTTTGAATTTTTTCATCTTAATAAAAGAACTTTTATCAAAGATATGGGGAAACCTTAAGAAAAGTTTTTTACCAAGTATGAAATATCCCCTTAAGAAAAATGGTTCCCTTCTTATTAGTTTAATAATTATTTAAATTAAAAAAAATATGGTATGTATGGTTAAGGATTTTATTTTTGAGAAAAAATTCCAAACTAAAAACAATAATCGGTATCTTTAAGGATTTTTTTTTGTGGCATTATTAAGAGAATGCTTCACACTGTTGAATAGCACCATATATTACAATATATAATGAAATACATATTGCATTTAACACTTTAATAAGAAGCGCCCTTCTAATATAGAGAGAGAGAAGATATGGAAAATTTAATTTTATAAGAAATTAATTTATATTTTTATTGAAAAATTAGTTTTATAAAAAGTGAAATTAATTTTTTAGAAAAGTTTTGAAATATAACTATAAAAATAAAATGTTCTTGGAAGAAAATTCAACTTCGAAAATTTGCTGTCAAGTTTTCAACTTTTTAAAATTTTACATTATTTGGCATCTCTTTTTACTTTTTAATTAATTTAAAATATTTTAAATTAACAAATTTACATACTTTATGATGAAAATAAATTAAAAATGTATAGTTGTATATAAAATAGATATTTAAATTTATTTTAACTAATTATTTTTATTTATTTAATAAATTTTAATAATTCATTATCATAAATAAATTATATAGTCATGAGTGAACATAATAATCCTTGCTAAAAGTTTTATGAAAAGAGTTGAAAATAAGATAAATGTTAATCTCAATAGACCTACATAAAAATATAAACCTTTTATTTTTTAATCTTGGCTCATAGAAACACTAATTGACACATTATTTGAGCAGTTGGAATAATTAATTTAACAATGGGCCTAGTTTTCTCGAAATTTCTCACTTTGACACTTCATTCACATATAATCCCTTTTTCAAGAAGCATTAAACTAGGTACCTTTTTAATCAAAATTTAATGTATTTGTCTTCGTTCGTTGACCACCTTTGTTTATTAGATGTTTGTCAAATGGTTAGTCTTATATGTTTTTGAATCTATCCATAATATCGGCAAGGAATTCAAATGTTGAGATGTCCCAAAAGAGGAAGCCTTGTTAATTTATTTTTCTCTTTGGTTTTCATTCTTATTTTATATCATTGAGAAATCCTTCGATCGAATTTTTGCAAGCACAATGATAATGGTTGAGGATATTGATAGGCGGGCTATCAAATATTTCAAGAATATGAGTTCAAGCAGGCACTCTTTATTTACACGCTGGAAATCGGCGTTGACCCTTCCAATGTCGGATTTTACATCGACAGGGTCCTGGCGAAGATTGAACTCGAGAATTTTTTAGGTAAACTCAAAACCATGATCTTCTAATCCATGCCTAGAATAATGCTAGTGCCTTTTAATTTTTTATTTTTTCAGTGTCCCTAGGGTTTTAAACAATATCCTAAAGTCGTGAGGAAACTATTCAGTTATCTGTCAAATGATTTATGTGTGTTTATATAATTGCTTTTAAGCTGGCATGTTTTTCGTGTTTTTAAAATGGGGGATCGAACTCTAACATGAAAAAATAGAATATTTGTCCGTGTTTCAAGAAATTATACATTATGCTTGTTTTGCGGTTTATTTGGTTTGGTTACGAGGTCAAATAAAATTGACAGAAATATTAATGCATATAAAGGGGAAGACAGTTGGAAAATTGACATGCAACGTTAATCATTTGGTGAGAAAACCTAGCATATTGTGGGTGAAGGAGGGAGCATATCCCTACTACAAAGAAGCTATTAATGCAAGGCACATCGAAGGATCCTCGACCAGAGGGGGAATCAACAATAGTAAGGGAGCGGACGGGGAACCAACAAGATTAAGAGAATTATTTGGCCTATGGTCACTATGCAAATTGAAATGTAAATAAAAAACGGGTGATGTGGATCGTAATTGTTTGGAATAATATGGAATGAAATTCATAAATGAGGTGGAAATGGTCTAATCATCCAAGGAGGGAACATACGAGGTTGAATGGTCCCCACAGGAGATGTAAATCCTCGGGATAAAAGTATCCAAGGAAGGGTGCACTACGGGAAGAGTAACTCCCAAGGAATCTCATGAAGAGGCATCAAGTTAATCCAAGTAGGGCGCATCTGTCAAGTGTAACCCACAAATGAATGTATGACACCTTATGACATAATCTATGACAAGCTATGGCAATCTATGAAAACTCCTCATCCTAAATTTATCCAAGGAGGACGCATGAAGGGTGATTGGGCCGATAAGTTAGTTGTCAATCCCCTCAGTCAATGAAGGAAATCCCTAATTGGAATTAGCAAAGGTGGATGAGGTATTATTTGGGAAAATATAACATTATAAGGGAGGTTATGTGTCATGAATAATGATTCTCTCCAATAATTTGAATTTTATTTTATTTTTGTGAGAGAAATTTAGAATGAGGAAAGTCCTCAATGAGGTTTGTAAAAGGGAATGCAAGAACTTGCGATAGTTATTTTGATCATTTGCAATTCAAATTTGAGAGATATTTAGATTCTCATTATTGAGAGATGTTCCCCTTGCAATCGTAACTACTTTTTGCGGTGAAAGATTACACCCTATATAGCATGAGAGGAGAAATGACCATGATTTCACTACAAAGGTTCAATGTAATGAGGTTATGTTCGTGTTTGGTTAATCGTTTGAGTTCACACTGGAGTGATTGGGATCTGAGTCAGTAGTAGTGCAAATTGTTGGTGTTCGATCTTTGTTAATGTGTTCTTAACTTGATAGGTACACAAATAGACAAGAATGTGTGAAATTGTTGTTTAGAATCCATGACAATTGAATATCTTGAGAGGGCATACTACCATTCACAAATATTTATCGAATGTGCTCTTGTGTATATATCCAATAATTCCTTTAGCCATCTTGAATTGGACACACAAAACTACCGATGCTGAACTTCAATATACGTCGACATTTTTTTTTCACCATTAAGTAGTTTACTGATTGGTTAAGAGGGGGTGGTAACATTCCCCTTGCTACGATTCAATTCCAGTATGTTTTACTTTGTGATATAGAGAGAGATCTAGGTTTGGAGTTTTCTTTGAAGTGCAACAAAATATCCAACCTATTCATAGGTGGTGGATTCCCAACACTTATGTAGAGACGAATCACAAAACTGATGTGTCATAGTTATGCGGTGCCACATGGTAGGTGATGGATGACGCGTCAATCTAAAAGTATGCCACACATCATTTGTGTGTTAATGTGTAAAAGGGTCCATGTGCAAGTTAAGGCCATGTGGCTTGTTAAGGTGGCAATGCCATGGAATCTACACGGGGTCCCTTATGGTAGGATAAACACCCTTCGTGTTAGTGTCTTTGAGTTTGATAGCAAGAAGCTTCATTTAGTCAAGGAAAGAAGGGACACAAGGACATGGTGTGGTTGGGGATACTATCAACAGATGGAGCAAAAAGAGGTACAACCACCTATCCTACATGCACAATGAAGAGAGAAAGTTAATGCATATAACAATATTGGTGATGGTGATTGCTAGAGTTTATTATGTGGAAAGAGGGACATAGGTGACAGTGACAACTACACGAGGAGGGGCTTGTGCATTTTTTTACACCCACAAGGAAGACAATGCTCTCCTAAACAAGACTGCAAAGAAGTGTCCAACAACCAAAACGAGCATGTAGCCAAAGCTAAGGAGCACAAGGTTGAGGCGTTGGAGTTCACAAAAAAGGTGGACCACCACAAAAATATTGAAAAGAAAGGGGGCTATGAGGGAAAAATCTTTAAAATGGACACAAAATGGGTCAGATCATTCCCAAAAAGATCACAAACGACTCTTTTAGTAACCATAACAAGGTACCCAAAAAAACAAGAGTGGACCTTCAAGCTCACATAACGAATGCACACAATAGAATAAAAAAGACATCCGAAAAGTATCATAAAACAACAAAATGATGGCCGAAAAAAGAAATTAGAGTGCATAGTTTGTGAGAAAATTTTATCAACAAAGTTAATTTACCCATTTTAAATGGAATACCACAACATAAAACTTTAGATTTTATGCAAGTAAGTCATATTTCAACCAAATGAATGGGAAATCACAATTTAATGTAAACATTTGAAATGCCATGGAATTCTTGGTTTTTCTCCACAATGCACAAATATTGTTGAAATGAACAATAAGCTTAGATATTCAAAGTCTAAAAACAAGGAATCCAATATCCGAGTCCAAAACCAAAACAAGTATTCTATAAATCTCTTCAAATGATCAATATCTCTACTCGGGCCGTCCATACAGAACAATAGAAAAATTTTGCATGCATTTAAAAAAATCCCCCCAAATTTCCATAGGCTAATCAAAACTGACGTTGACACCTTCCAAGAGGCTTTGTACCCCTAATGGCTTGAAATCTCTCTTTACAGGTTGATCAGGTCCATCCAAGACACCCCTCACCTCTACTCGTGGTTATTCTCTTCTCCAAGCCCTTGGCTCTCGATCTGTGATCGTGGATCCTTCCAAATCCCATCAATTTGTTCCTTATTGTTTGATAGCAAGAAGCCTCATTTCTTCAAGGAAAGAAGTGACAGAAGCATGTGGTGTGGTTTTGGATACTATTAACAAATGGAGCTCAAAGAGGTACAACCACCTATCCTACATGCACAATCAAGAGAGAAAGTTAATTCATATAATAATATTGGTGATGTCGGTGGCTAGAGTTTATTATGTGGAAAGAGGCACATAGGTTACAATGACAGCTACAACAGGAGGGGCTTGTGCAATTTTCTACACCCACAAGGAAGACAATGCTCCCATAAACAAGACAGCAAAGAAGCATCCAAAAAATAAAAGCTTGTTTCAAAAAGAGAGTGCAAACAACCAAAATGAGCATGTAGCCAAAGCTATGGAGCACAAGGCTAGGGCATTGGAGGTCACAAAAAAGGTGGACCACTACAAGAATAATGAAAAGAAGAGGGGCTATGAGGGCAAAATCCGTAAGATGGACCCAAGATGGGTCAAAGCATTCCCAAAAAAATGAAAAATGACTCTAGTAGTAAGCATAAGAAGGTACACCCCAAAAAAAGAGTGGGCCACGATGATCACATAACCATGGCATAAAAAATACACCACAAAAGTATCATAAAACAACAAAACCATGTCCCAAAAACCAAAATAGAATACATAATTTGAGAGAAAATTTTATCAACAAAGTTAATTTAACCATTTTAAATGGAATGTACCAAAACATAAAATTTTAGATTTGGTGCAAATGAATGGGAAACCACAATGTAACAAACATTTGAAACGCCATGGAATTCTTGGTTTTTCTCCACAGTGCAGAAATATTGCTGAAATGAACAATAAGCTTAGATATTCAAAGTCTAAAAACATGGAATCCAGGGTCTGAGTCCATAACGAAAACAAGAACAAGGGTTCTATAAATCCCTTCAAATGATCAATATCTCTACTAGGGCCATCCATATAAAAAAACAATAGAAAATTTTGGCATGCAATTAAAAAATCCTCCATAGTTTCCATAGGCTACACAAAATTGAGGTTGACATGTTGCAAGAGGTTTTGTACCCCTAATGGCTTCCGAGGTCTCTCTACAAGTTGATGATATTCATGTACAAGACACCCGTGACCTCCGCTCATGGTTGTTCTCTTCTCCAGTCCCTTGGCTCTCGATCGGTGGTAGTGGATCCTTCCAAATCTCATCAATCTATTCCTTAAATCACCACCCTCTTCCACGAATATGTCATGACCTTAGATTATTATTAGCTACATATTTTATGTTTATGTTAATTCAATTTTAATATTATTTTATTTTATTTATCATATTATTGTTTTTTATATTTTAAAGAATAGGATTAAGTTTCATCTAACTATTGTTATTTCAAGAGTAAAATTATCTCCATATTAAAAAAGAAAGAAACATTATACCAATAGAAAAGATAAAAATAAAATATAAAAGTTTTATATATTTTAAAAGTTTTATATCAGATACATGCAAAATATTAAAGTAATTATAAAGATAATGTGGTCACCTAATCTGCCTAGTAATATATGAATGAAACCTGTAAACCTACTCTACCCTTGTAACCTATTATTTAACAGCAATCTGCGTCATCATCGCCATCGCTAAAATATTGCCTCTCACCATCGTTAACATAGTGCATATAGGCGTCGCTAAAGTAGTTCACTCCACTATTCTGCTCGTGTATATAGTTGATTTCGGTATTCTGTTCGTGTAGAAGTGCCGTTGACCGCTCGTCGTCATCCCAATCCCGCACAGCCCGATCAGGTGGCAACGGCCTGCTGGTCTGAATACATCTTAGTTCACCCTCAATCTTGGAGTGCGAGATGGGAGTGGGAGTTTCCCTTTTGGGTTCTGCTTTTCCATTCGCACGCTCGTCTAGGTTCACTTGTTCTAATCCCTTACAAACAACAACTCCAACCTGGTTCTTGATTGTCCATGCATTACGAACACTCTCCTCCTTTTTCAAGGGCGAGGGGGACAAGATATTGGATCTGAGCTGGAATGAATTAATGCTTTTCCCTTCCTCATCTTTGGCTACAAGGAATGAGTGATTTGGTCTCTGTGGTGTGAGAACAAGCATTTCTCTATGAGGAAGCTCTTTCTTGTCTTCCTTTGTTATCAGGGTAGGAAGTTTGGACTTCACCTCTTTCTTCCCATAAATGTCGTTGAGATTCAGGGGGCGAACTTGTTACTCCCTCCTCCCATTTAGATTTCAATAACACCACCCCTATCAGAAAACTCGATATCAATAACCCTCAGCAAATCGAATACGGATCACGTATAATCCTGCAGGAAATGATATCTAACGTTTCTTTTCAGTGAAAAATGTGAAGACTGAATCCAATCAATCAATCCGAATGGTAAGTTAACGAAGCAAAAATTTGAATTCCTAAAATCGTGAATCCTTGTAAATAAATAGTCTTCTCTCTCTGCATTGCTTTAACCATTTTGGGAAGTCGGCTCGGCATAGCGCGAGGGATTGATGATTTTGGGAAATTGTGTGGAGCATAATAATTATAGGAAGTGATTTAGGAGACGACGAAGTGGTTTTATTGCTTTTATTTTCAATTTTGCAGTAGCTTTGAGGATGTTGTTGATTTTTGCCCCAAATACCTTGTCTAGAACCTAGAAGCCTTCTGCAGTTCTGGCGTTGAGTGCATTATCAATATCCAGAGAGCGTTCTGTAGTCTTTCCTTAAGCTCATTCTCAATGATGCTAGGTAACGATTGTGAATTTTCAGTGCTTCATTTCTTTATACTTCTTAGGTTCCTATTAAAGCTTTAATCGATATTCTTCCACTCAGACGCAGAGCTGATGTTGAGAACACCTCCCAGATCCTATGGGTCCTTGCTATCAATTGCACACAAAATCTTTTTATAAGCTCGTTCTAAAGCAAAAGTTGACAAAGAAGAGTGTTCGTTACTCAGCCATCAGCTATAACATCACAATAGAATCGCTCAAATTATTATAAAAACTATTTCTTGACTGGTTCATGCCGTGCATCAATTAACAATATAAATAATAAGTTGATAATAACTTCATAATTGCAAATGCTCACTTTGTATATTATTAAACTTGCTTCACTTGTGTGGCCGAGCTCCATTTTTCTTGTTATTGAAGTTGAGACCAATATGCTCCAAATTGCTCACAATGTGTTTATTGCACCCAGATAATGACGCTATGCGAGTTGAACTTAAGATACTTGTTTTCTGCAAGATCTCCATTTTTTTGTTATTGCCAAAGTAGATAGGTATTCTATAGTGTTTGCTGTTTTGCAGATATTCATTTTAAATACATAATTATCAAGCACTGAGAGTTACTGTTAGGCACTTCAAAGAACTCCATTTTAAATCCAAAATTATAAGTATAACTCAGAAGAATCCAATCTTTTTACAAATATTAAGACAAATTATCCTCTCTACTAAATTTTTAAATTGCAGCTTCATGATTTTTTATTTTCTTATAATAATACATGATGATCTAGATGAAAGTGCATCCATTTAAGTTGTTTCTTCTGCACCTCTCGACGGTGGACAGACTACGATAGCTCTAAGCCAAAACATTCCATAGCGCATGGCAGACAAAATACCTGAAGTTGTAAGCAGATTGAAGGACGTAGGGTTGGTGTCTAAAATAACTTCTCCTGCCCAAACCTGAGGTGCTTCCCTCATAGCCAATACTTGGCAGGGTGTTCTTCAAACTAACGATCCAATCGAAGCAAAGAAGAGGTAAGTGCAATTCACCAAAATTATATTTGGATAAGTAAGTCTGAGTTGTCTCAGAGCTGTAGCGCTTCCATATCTGGTAAGAATATGGGCGAGATTATTGTAACATATGGATTTTTAATTTTGTTATAATCGATTTGCCATTTTTTGAAAAAATTGAAATGATTTAAAACTGTCATGGCATATAGGCATCTAGGAATGAAATCATATTATTATTGGCCTTGAGTCTAATGAAGTCGTTCTAATCAACATGCAATAGCCCAAGCTATCCTTGTCTAGTAGCAGGATGAGCTTTTTGCAGGGTCTCCACGGCGGCCTGTCTCCGAGGTCTCAGATTTCTGAAGGTTACACGTGAGGGGAGCGTAGCCTTCCAAGTTGACTCTAAAGTCGGTGCGTCTTCCTTTTAAGGAGGAGTTGGCCTAGTTCATTTTCTTTTCAACTCATGTTGATTAGCAGCTTCCTAGTTTATTTTGGAGTCCAGTAAGTCTAATATAGTTAAAAAAAACACTAGCTGAAAATAAAAATATGAAATACCTTTGTTGGCCATCTTCACAAGAGGAGTCCAAGGACTCGCAGAAGTTAAGTTGGTTCTTGGTTTTCTAGTTTTCCAATAGAGAAATCACATTACAACACTCCACATAGAAGGAAAATATAAGAGGAAGAGATGCGAATTAAGAGATGTATGGCTAGGTAGGTTGTGGCGTTGGAGTTACCAGAGCATGCACACATGCCTGCATGAGCATAGACGCCCGACCAACATGCAACAACTAGCTAGCATGCTAAGTTTACATTATATATTTTTTGATGGTTATAGTTAAATGCAAAGCTAAAACATTAAGTGTTGGTTGATTAATGCTAGACTTATATCTAGCATTACTTAGAATTTGGATAATATTCAAAATTTATGCTCTCCAAACATACAAACGAAGCTTCAAAAATCTATTTTCCTCATCGTTTGCCTCTGAATGAGGCCAAATAAGAACAAAAACAACTCTATTGGATGATATAAAAGTTCAAATATTTTCATTGGTTGAAATAAATGTTGAAAACAAGATGCATAGAATACTTTGTTTAAATATTTTTTTTCAAGCGAGGAATAATAGAAACGGTGGCAAGCCGAATCATAGAGTCCATGCAGCCGTGGGGAGGGACTAATAATAAGGCATGCTTCTAGCAGTACTGTACTTTTAGGAGTCCCACCGGTAAGCAACAGACTTCAGTTTGAGCTTATAGTTTCATAAATAGTTTTATTCATTTTGTTTAAAGTTCTTAAAAATATCAAGTTCGATAAGCGGTTAACCTTCTCGCTCACTAAGCAAGTAAAACTGTTTATGAAACTGAAACATCAAACTGAATTCTACTGCTTATCGGTGAGACTCCTAAAATTACACTACTACTAGAAGCATAAAAACTCTTTCTGAAATTAGCCAGGGCCTGACCAATAGTTCCATAAAAGAGGAATGGTTTTAGAATTCGACATAAAAATCAAGCCATATTTGATCACAGTGGATCTACATATAAGGGTAGAGAGATTGAGCACATTTCTTGGAGCATCCAAATCCAAGGTCCGGAGTTTTACAGTGACGAAATATTGCTAGATGTATATCTTGGCTGAGGTTTTTGGAAACGTCTGTACTGCTCACCTTTCATGTAGAACCCCAACTGGGTCTCTTTTACCTTCTATTTACAGTAAAAAAATTTAATATATATATATACAACTTGAAAATCTATAATTCTGTTTTTTTTTTCTACTTCTAACAATTTACTGTTACTGTGCAGGTAGCAAAGACAATCACAACATACAACTTTTAAAATTTAATTAACAGAATTTGCCATAATAATGCTGGAAAAATACCTGTAGGTAGCTAGTAGGTCCACCTTCGTCTATATCCTTGTTTGCTGTTTTTTCCTAGCTTTTCCCTGCAGCCAAACGTCCTTCCCAAGTTCTGAAACTCAACTAGTCCAAACCAATCTTTCCACCCTGCCAACTGGTGAGGTCTCGCCGACCACCCAGCTCCAAAGGTACCCCTTTGGACCCCCGAGCCCAAACCGAGTACAAGCCGTAAGCTGTTGTATCCCCTCAAGAAAATCTCCAGCAAAACCCCTTCTTTCAGCTCTCTTCTCCCAAAACTTCTCAACAAAAAACTAAGGTAAGGATCCCCCCCTTTTCTCCTCCCTCCTTTCTCCCTCTTATTCACTGACTCTCCCCCCCTAACCTTTACTGCCCTTATCTTTTATTAAATGTTCAACTACTTGACCCATCTCCCTACCAACCTTATTTAAATTCCATCCCATCTTGGATCGATAAAAGGGCCATATTCAAGGAATGGCAATTAAATAATTTTTATCCAACCCTATGGATTGAGGTCACATGTCAGAAATTCATTATTTTATTAAATTGCTTATCACCGTCAATCTTTTAATTTAATTTTTAGATATACCATACATTCTGACACATTTCTTTATTCCTAATAAATTATTCGACATTATCTTTGACATAACATACACTCAATGAATGCACTTAAACATTATTATATTACAACTTAATATTATTTAAATAATTTTCTTAACCTCTAATTAACGAGACAACTTACTTATAATTAACAATTAATGCAATGCTCATTTATTGATTAACAAACAATCATTCTACTTCAATAATTATTTATGTTTTGACTAATTAAAACTCTCTAAAACATTAATGTACGTGCCACATTCAACAATATAAACATTTTAAAGATCATTTACATATTTAATATTTATTTATTACCTTATCCAAATTAATTTTAATTAATCTTAATGATCATTAATGGAAATATTTACCACCTTCACTAGTCAAACCTTAATGATAGTTAAACTTAATTAACATAATTCATAATTATTTAACACTTATAAACAAGTTAATATTAGCCTTAGTAGGACTAACTAATCGACATTCACACTCAATTGACATTTATTATTCAAGTTAATAATAAAATTATTATGAGACCTTAACATTATGAACATTTATTTAAAACTTACAATCAAATTAATAGCAGTCTTATCAACACTAATTAACCCTAGCTAGAACCTGTAAGCGGAAGTGTCGACCACATCGACCAAGCTTCCCCAGCAGGCAACCACCAGTCATCATCACACACCTTGGGGAGCGCGCCGTAGCATAGCCCTCCCATGAATTTGGGTTTTGGGGATAAACAGTGGGTAAATCTTCCACCCCCCTAATGGAACAAGGGACTATGTCTACTTGACATAGCAACAGCGTTGCACTTGTACTCGGTCTGTCATCGTATAACCGATCTGGGCGGTTGAGTTTCCTGGAACCCTACCCCACCCATGTCATAACATACATCATAATAAACAGCATAATAACCATACAAAAGTAAATAATGCATCACTCGCATACCATTTTATCTTTAGAAGTCCATGTCCCCGAGGCTCTCCCACCTCATAAGATCCAGCTATCACTTAGCCGTTTCAACCTGTAAGTTAGTCCTCGACATACACTATAGGATATCGTGGATAATCCTCGATATGTACACATATATCTCATCATAACATGACAACAATAAACTCAGTCATTCACCATGCACCTGGCATAACATTCATTATTTCAACATATATCTGTAACGGTATCCACGTACCCATCATTCAATAATTTCCATATATTTGACATAATTAACACATGATACATATCTAAACATGACTACCAATCATAATACTATCATCACACACACACATATATATATCGGCAAAATAATAGAACCATATGTCCACAGTGTCGTCAAACCGACGAGGTCTCACAATCAAACAAATACAACATATAATAGTAGTTCAGGTAGAAATGTCAAAACGGGGTGTTACATGCACCCACCCTTCAGGAAACTTCATCCCGAAGTTATGATAAAAATAATGTGGGATAATCACGATGCATAGTCTCTGCGTCCTCCCAGGTAGCAGACCCCGGGCTATATCGGTCCCACTGGACCTTAACTTGGTCCACCAAACGGTGCCTCAACTGTTTAACCCTGCGGTCCAATATAAGTAATGGTTCGACCCTGATGGTTCCCTCATCCAAAACCTGCAGTTCCTTCCAATTTATTTTATGTGACTTATCAGCTACATAATGTCGTAAAATAGATACATGAAAAACATTATGAGTTTTGTTCAAATGGGGTGGCAGCGCAAGACGATACGCGATAGGTCCAACCTTTTCTAAAATTTCAAAGGGTCATATAAATCATGGTGACAACTTTGTCCCTTTCCCAAACCTGATGGTACTTTTGCTAGGCCTGATGTGGACGGACACTGCATCACCAACCTTATAGCTTCGGTCAACCCTATGCGCATTGGCATAACTCTTCTGTCTATCCTGTGCTTCCTTTAACCGCTGCCTAATCTGAACAACCTGTTCTTCCATCTCCTGAATCAACTCAGGTCCTATAATTACTCGATCCTCTAACCTTTCCCAACTCAATGGTTTCCTGCATGGCCTTCCATATAAATCTTTATATGGAGGCATCCCAATTGAGCTATGGTAACTGTTGTTGTAAGAAAACTCCACCAAAGGTAAGTGATTTTAACAATGAGTTTGTTGATCCATGACATACATTTTAAGCATGTCCTCCATCACTTGATTCACTATTTCTATTTGCCCATCTGTCTCTGGATGGTAAGCACTGCTTAGGTTCAACTGAGTACCCAACGTTGACTGCAAACTCGTCCAAAATCTGGATGTAAACCTGGAATCTCTATCCGATATAATCTTCTTGGGAAACCCAAGGAGACAGACAACTTCATTTATGAACACACGTGTTACATCTGTGACATCATAGGTCTCCTTAACTGGAATGAAGTGAGCAGTTTTGGTCAGTTTGTCAACGATGACCATAATGGAATCATGCCTATGAGAGGTAAGAGGCAATCCCACCATGAAGTCCATGGAGATAACCTCCCACTTCGACATAGGAATGTCATGCGGCTGTAACAGTCCTGCCGGGTGGTGATGATCAGTTTTTACCTGCTAACACTCAAGGTACCTAGCGACAAATTTGACCACGTCGCTTTTCATCCCTACCTAAAAGAAGAGTTGCTTCATGTCTGCATACATCTTCTTTACACCCGGGTGCGCACAATACACTGCTTTGTGGGCCTCCTTAAGGATAATCTCTCTAATATCTCCCTCCTCGAGAATGTACATCCTCCCTTGATACTGTAGCAAACCATCGGCTTCCAACTCATAGCCTTCAAACTTTGGTCCCACCAGTTTCCCATTCTAGAGTGCCGCTGTGACCTTTAGGTACAAACTATCTCCGAGTAGCTTCCCTAAAATTATTTCCCTCAAATCCACCTTCAAAGGTATAAGAGAGAAAAGTCTTGGTTTTCTACTTAAGGCGTCCGCTACCACATTCTCCTTCCCTTTGATGTAGGAAATCCCAAAATCATACTCGCTCATGAATTCACTCCATCTCCTTTGCCTAGCATTTAGGTCTCTCTGAGTGAAGCTATACCTTAAGCTTTGGTGATCGGACTTGAGCTCAAAGCTTCGTCCAACAAGGTAATGTCTCCAAATCTTCAAAGCTAACATCACGGCAGCCAACTCTAGGTCATGAATAGGGTAATTCTCTTCATGTGGTTTTAGATTTCTCGACGCATAAGCTATTACCCCACCTTCCTGCATCAATACTGCACCCAAACCTTGCCTTGAAGCATCGGTGCAAACTGTGAATTCCTTCTCCATATCTGGAACTCGTAGAATTGGTGCACTTGTCAATAGTCTTTTTAGTTCGGCGAATGCAGCATCACATTCATTTGTCCATTCGTACCTAGTGCCCTTACGTTGTAGGGTAGTTATGGGTTTCACGATTTTTGAGAAACCCTCAACAAACCTTCTATAATACCCGGCTAACCCCATGAAGCTCCTTACTTCATGCGCATTCTTTGGCACGGGCCAATCCATTATGGCCTTCACCTTTTCAAGGTCAACAGAAATTCCCTCACCGGAAATTATATGCCCTAGGTAATGGATAACCTTCTGATAGAACGAACATTTGGACAACTTACCATACAGCTGATGCTCCCTTAAGCATGACAACACTATTCGCAAGTGTTCCTCGTGCTCCTGTTCATTCTTGGAGTAGACGAGGAAGTCGTCCAAGAAGACTTGCACAAACTGATCTAAGTATTTTCGGAACACGCTATTCATGAGACTCATGAATACAGCTGGGGCATTAGTCAAACCGAAGGGTACCACCACAAACTCATAGTGCCCAAACCTTGTTCGAAAAGCAGTCTTAGGTATATCACTTTCCTTAATCCATAGCTAGTGGTAACCTGATCGTAAGTCGATCTTTGAGAAGACTGTCGCCCCTTTCATTTGACTAAAGAGGTCATCAATTCGAGGTATCAGGTTCCTATTCTTTACGGTGGCTCTATTCAAATCTCGGTAATCTATACATAGACACAAGGAGCCATCCTTCTTCTTCACAAATATTACTGGCACACCCCACGGTGAAATACTTGGTCTGATGAGCCCTAGATCTAGCAATTCCTTCAACTGCATTTGCAACTCACAAAGTTCTGGGGCCGTCATCCTGTAAGGTGTCTTCGATGTTGGCTCTGCACCGGGCTTTACCTCAATAGAAAAATCAAGTTCCCTCTTAGGAGGTAACCCAGGTAATTCCGTTGGAAATACATCACTGAACTCGGCTAACACTGGATAGTCATCAAAGGAGGGTCCCTTCTCACTGTTTACTGCTTCAACAATGTACAACTAGAATCCCTGCCGCATACATTTCTTTACGTTCATCGTTGATATGAAACATAGGGACACCTTCCGTTTGATACCCTGGATCTTGATGGCCTTTTAGTTATCATTAATGCAAAGAACCTTCTTTCCATAATAGTCCAAGAAAGCTCGATGTTCCTCAAGCTAGTTCATACCGATGATGAGATCATAAGTTCCGAGAGTGGTGACGTACACTTTGACTTGTGTAACACACACCCTGAGATCCACCACACACTTATCGACACTAGGTCCTACTGCTTGCTTTACCCCTGAAGCCATTTCGACTAAGTTGAAATCGTCATGTTCATAGGCTGCCAACCCACATTTGTCTAATGCATATGGAGAAATGAAACTATCAGTAGTGCCAGGATCAAACAATATTCTAAGCTTGACATTATTGACCGTACCTGATGATTCCACCACAGTGGATTGGTGCTCTGCTTGATGGTTGTTTACTACAGCCAATATATGATGCCTACTACCCCCACTCCTCATTGGAGCTTTTCCTTCTCGCTGCACTGTACCGGATTGTAATTCGGGACAATCACGCTGGTAATGTGGACCTCCACATCCCCAACAAGAAACCTGTAATGGAGTGGGAGAAATAACCTGTTCATACCTTTGAGAGGGGCTCCTCCCCTTAGGACCCCTTCCTCTACCGGCTGATCCTCTGAAATTCCTCACACCCTGGTGAGTTCCTGTGGCTGACTGGGGCACCGCCCTAGTTGCCACTGATCTTTCTACCGCTGCGACTCTTGGTGTGCTCCTGTTCCCGTAGGGAGGTGGCCTCGCATATCCTCCCTGAGGGTAGCTTCGAGGGGCCTTCCCTGCAAACCCTGACTGTTGAGAGTTGAATGATCTGATGGGCTTTGCACCCAACATCTCCTAAGTGTAACGAGCACAATCTACTGCTTCGGCGATCGAAGACGGTTTCCACATCCGTACCTGAGCCCTAATCTTGGCATTGAGCCCATACACGAAGCGCTCAACTTGGCATTCGTCATTGTCCAAGTAAGGGACATACTTCACTAACTCCATGAACCTCTCTTCATACTCCTCCACCGATAGATGCGTTTGTACCAAGGCATGAAGAGCCCCTTCTTGTTCTTCCTGGTAGGATCCGGGTTGGTACTTCCCTTTGAATTTTTCCACAAACAGTTCCCATGGAACCGTGTCTGGTGTAAGGTGTAGCTGCCTTTCTTGGTTTCCCCACCAGTTCAAAGCGGCCTCCTTTAGTTGAAATATGGCTAGTTTGGACTTGGACGTGGAGGTGTACTCCTGCAAGGTCAAGCACTTGGTCATCTCTTCCAACCATGACTTTGCTCGTATCCCTGATCGACCCCCTGAAAATTCTAGAAGCATTATCTTCTGAAGTTCCCTCTTGATATCCTGGTGTGTATTTATTGGTACTGTATTCACTTCTACCACAGGAACTTCCTCCCTTAGTGGAGGGGCATCCACTTCTACCTCCGAGGCAACACTTCCTCTCTGTGCTAGTCCCCTGAGTGTTTCATTTATTGCTTCCAATGAGTGCAATATAAGGATGGTCTCTGGCAATGGTACTGGCATATTCGGCTCAGGTAACGCCGTAGCCTGACCTCGCCCCCGACCTGCTCGCCTTCTTACCATGTTTATCCCTGCTACATGGAATAATAAAATAATTAGCATATGATGACATCATGACTAATTTACCATCAAACTCAACAATTAATTCAAAATGCGTCATGACTAATTTATGAGTGTTTACTCTAAGAGCTATAGTTCAGGACGTTTCGATCAGGCCATCTTGAGGCCACCCGGTACTAGATATACTATAGTAATTCTACGTAGGTGTAGGTATTGGATTCCACACAACCCTCATCGAGTTTCCATCCACTCTTCAAGATATTCAATTAATGTTTATTGCCCCGCTCTTGTTAACAATTAATAATTTAATAATTTACTAATATAATAACCTAAGTTTTAAATCTAGTATTGTGTTTACCCAACATTTTGTCATTAAATAGAATCCTTGTCCTAGGGATCAGCTCGTCATGATGGTCTCCGTGGTATCTTGTTTTCAAGATTCCGCGTCGGTCTTCCCCCTTCGACTATACGTCGAAGTTTCGGCAAGGAGCATTTTTAAGAAGAAAAGCTATTCATTAACTCTATTACTATAGTAATGATTACTTAAATTAATTAAATTAATCCATTAGAATAGTTAATAGTTAATAACCTTAATTTCCAAAATTATTTATAGTATATATATATATATATATATATATATATATATATTTTATCAATTGCACAAAATTTTAAATAATTAAAATAAATAATTTTTTTTTATTTAAATAGTTAAACATTATGGAACAATGTTAAATTTTATTTATTTATTTATATTATATATATATTTTTTTAATAAAAAGAAACTATTAACAAAAGTTTTAATTAATAAAATTTTAATTATTCCGAATTATTAACCGAATAAACTATTAACCGAATTATTAATAATTTTTTTTTTTAAACAAATAACATATATAAAAATAAATAAAAGAATAAAACGAAATAAACCCTAGCTGCCTTAACCTTAGGCACGTGTACTCTCACGGGCCATTCGACCATGCAATTAAATAATATAAAATTGTTTTATATAACGAGGTCAAACCCTAGCTATGGTTCATTTCCTCAACCATTTTCAGTGAGCTCTGCTCTGCACCTCCCATGGCGAGTTCTGCAACTCAGCCATAGTTCCGCAACTCAGCCATGGCAGACTCAGGTCTCAGAAAAGGGTATTTCCTTTGCCTCTAACAGGTTGGTCGCTCATGGCCGCAGCACCCAAGCTGCGAGTTTTTGAGCTGCAAGCCGGGCTACCATGGCCGCCGCCATTAAATTTTGTACGTTTTCTTTTTCTTTCAAATTTTAATGTAAGAATTTTTTTTTAACACAGTAGCTGTTTTGTATATATATATATATATATATATATTTATTTATTTATTTATTTATTTATTTCTATGCCCTGGCCGTAGGCCACTGGGCCGGGCTGATCCAAGGTCACAGGATGATGGCCGCTGTCCGGGCTGTGCCCAGGCCGTAGGCTCACGGCCTTGCTGGCCAGGCTGCGCCCAGCTCCTGTGGGCCGCGCCCTGCAGCTGCACCCTGGCTGAGTTCCTGTGGGTTGCGTCCTGGCTGCGCCCCTGTGGGCTGCACATGAATTGAACTGTTGATTCCTTTGAGCACAAATTGCCTATTGGTAAATAACTGTGAATAAAATTGAAGGGCATCCTGCCATATGACACGATATAATGTGTAGGGAAGACATATTCTACAGATAATTCTTTTATTCTGGTTAGAACGTGTTTTCAATTGTTTCTGTTGGAAAAAGCTAAATATTTCTGAGATAAATTAATTCCTCAGCACCGTGTGAATTTTCCACTTTCAACCATACATTTACTTAAATTCTGAGATTTATTCATTTTTCAGTTCTCTGTGATTTCATGTTAAATTTTTCTTTGTTTATGCAAAATCAAAATCATTTTTCACT
>LPNX011027117.1:28569-42894 GCA_001517045.1 Pseudotsuga menziesii | reverse complement strand
ACAATAGAAAAATTTTGCATGCATTTAAAAAAATCCCCCAAAATTTCCATAGGCTACTCAAAATTGTCGTTGACACCTTCCAAGAGGTTTTGTACCCCTAATCGCTTGACATCTCTCTTTACAGGTTGATCAGGTCCATCCAAGACACCCCTCACCTCCACTCGTGGTTATTCTCTTCTCCAAGCCCTTGGCTCTCGATCTCACCTCGATCTGTGGTCGTGGATCCTTCCAAATTCCATCAATTTGTTCCTTATTGTTTGATAGCAACAAGCCTCATTTCTTCAAGGAAAGAAGTGACAGAAACATGTGGTGTGGTTTTGGATACTATTAACAAATGGAGCTCAAAGAGGTACAACCACCTATCTTACATGGACAATGAAGAGAGAAAGTTAATTCAGATAACAATATTGGTGATGTCGGTGGCTAGAGTTTATTATGTGGAAAGAGGCACATAGGTGACAATGACAACTACAACAGGAGGGGCTTGTGCAATTTTCTACACCCACAAGGAAGACAATGCTCCCATAAACAAGACAACAAAGAAGCCTCCAAAAAATAAAATCTTGTGTCAAAAAGAGAGTGCCAACAACCAAAATTAGCATGTAGCCAAAGATATGGAGCAAAAGGCTGGGGCATTGGTGGTCACAAAAAAGGTGGACCACTACAAGAAGATTGAAAAGAAGAGGGGCTATGAGGGCAAAAGCCTTAAGATGGACCCAAGATGGGTCAAAGCATTCCCAAAAAAATGACAAATGACTCTAGTAGTAAGCATAAGAAGGTACCCCCCCAAAAAAGAGTGGACCACGATGATCACATAACCATGGCATAAAAAGTACACCACAAAAGTATCATAAAACAACAAAACCATGGCCGAAAAACCAAAATAGAATACATAATTTGAGAGAAAATTTTATCAACAAAGTTAATTTAACCATTTTAAATGGAATGTACCAAAACATAAAAGTTTAGATTTGGTGCAAATGAATGGGAAACCACAATGTAACAAACATCTGAAATGACATGGAATTCTTGGTTTTTCTCCACAGTGCAGAAATATTGCTGAAATGAACAATAAGCTTAGATATTCAAAGTCTAAAAACATGGAATCCACGGTCTGAGTCAATAATGTAAACAAGAACAAGGGTTCTATAAAGCCCTTCAAATGATCAATATCTCTACTAGGGCCATCCATATAACAAAACAATAGAAAATTGAGGTTGACACCTTCCAAGAGGTTTTTCTACCGCTAATGGCTTCCGAGGTCTCTCTACAAGTTGATGATATTCATGTACAAGACACTCGTGACCTTCGCTCGTGGTTGCTCGGTGGTCGTGGATCCTTCCAAATCTCATCAATCTATTCCTCGAACCACCACCCTCTTCCACGAATATGTCATGACCTTAAATTATTATTAGCTACATATTTTATGTTTATGTTAATTCAATTTTAATATTATTTTATTGTATTTATCATATTATTGTTTTTTATATTTTAAAGAATAGGATTAAGTTTCATATAGCTATAGTTATTTCAAAGTAAAATTATCTCCATATAAAAATAGAAAGAAACATTATACCAATAAAAAAGATAAAAATAAAATATAAAAGTTTTATATAAGATACCTGCAAAATATTAAAGTAATTATAAAAATAATGTGGTCACTTAATCAACCTAGTAATATACTTAATCTACCTAGTAATATATGAATGAAACCTGTAAACCTACTCTACCCTTGTAACCTATTATTTAACAGCAATCTGCGTCATCATCGCCATCGCTAAAATATTGCATCTCACCATCGTTAACATACTGCATATAGCCGTCGCTAAAGTAGTTCACTCCACTATTCTGCTCGTGTATATAGTTCATTTCGGTATTCTGTTCGTGTAGAAGTGCCGTTGACCGCTCGTTGTCTTCCCAATCCCGCACAGCCGGATCAGGTGGCAACCCAGGTGGCAACGGCCTGCTGGTCTGAATACATCTCAGTTCACCCTCAATCTTGGAGTGCGAGATGGGAGTGGGAGTTTCCCTTTTGGGTCCTGCTTTTCCATTCGCAGCTCGTCTAGGTTCACTTGTTCTAATTCCTTACAAACAACAACTCCAGCCTGGTTCTTGATTGTCCATGCATTACGAACACTCTCCTCCTTTTTCAAGGGCGAGGGGGACGAGATATGGGATCCGAGCTGGCATGAATTAATGCTTTTCCCTTCCTCATCTTTGGCTACAAGGAATGAGTGATTTGGTCTCTGTGGTGTGAGAACAAGTATTTCTCTACGAGGAAGCTCTTTCTTGTCTTCCTTTGTTATCAGGGTAGGAAGCTTGGACTTCACCTCTTTCTCCATAAATGTCGTTGGGATTCAGCGGGGCGAACTTCTTACTCCCTCCTCCCATTTAGATTTCAATAACACCACCCCTATAAGAAAACTCGATATCAATAACCCTTAGCAAATCGGAGACGGATCACGTCTAATCCTACAGGAAATGATATCTAACGTTTCTTTTCAGTGAAAAATGTGAAGACTGAATCCAATCAATCAATCCGAATGGTAAGTTAACGAAGCAAAAATTTGAATGCCTAAAATCGTGAATCCTTGTAAATAAATAGTCTTCTCTCTCTGCATTGCTTTAACCATTTTGGAAAGTCGGCTCGGCATAGCGCGAGGGATTGATGATTTTGGGAAATTGTGTGGAGCATAATAATTATAGGAAGTGATTTAGGAGACGACGAAGTGGTTTTATTGCTTTTATTTTGAATTTTGCAGTAGCTTCGAGGATGTTGTTGATTTTTGCCCCAAATACCTTGTCTAGAACCTAGAAGCCTTCTGCAGTTCTGGTGTTGAGTGCATTATCAATATCCAGAGAGCGTTCTGGAGAGTGCATTATCAATATCCAGAGAGCGTTCTGCAGTCTTGCCTTAAGCTCATTCTCAATGATGCTAGGTAACGATTGCGAATTTTCAGTGCTACATTTCTTTATACTTCTTAGGTTCCTATTAAAGCTTTAATCGATATCCTTCCACTCAGACGCAGAGCTGATGTTGAGAATACCTCGCAGATCCTATGGGAAGAGGTCCTTGCTATCAATTGCACACAAAATATTTTTATAAGCTCGTTCTAAAGCCAAAGTTGACAAAGAAGAGTGTTCGTTACTCAGCCATCAGCTATAACATCACAATAGAATCGCTCAAATTATTATAAAAACTATTTCTTGACTGGGTGTGCATCAATTAACAATATAAATAATAAGTTGATAATAACTTCATACTTGCAAATGCTCACTTTGTATATTATTAAACTTGCTTCACTAGTGTGGGTGAGCTCCATTTTTCTTGTTATTGAAGTTGCGACCAATATGTTCCAAATTGCTATGTTAATCAAATTGCTCACAATGTGGTTATTGCACCCAGATAATGACGCTATGCCAGTTGAACTTAAGATACTTGTTTTCTGCAAGTTCTCCATTTTGTTGATATTGCCAAAGTAGATAGGTATTCTACAGTGTTTGCTGTTTTGCAGATATTCATTTTAAATACATAATTATCAAGCACTTAGAGTTACTATTACACACTTCAAAGAACTCCATTTTAAATCCAAAATTATAAGTATAACTCAAAAGAATCCAATCTTTTTACGAGTATTAAGACAAAATATCCTCTCTGCTAAATTTTTAAATTGCAGCTTCATGATTTTTTATTTTCTTCTAATAATACATGATGATCGAGATGAAAGTGCGTCCATTTAAGTTGTTTCTTCTGCACCTCCCGACGGTGGACACACTACGATAGCACTAAGCCAAAACATTGCACAGCGCATGGCAGACAAAATACCGGAAGTTGTAAGCAGATTGAAGGACGTGGGGTTGGTGTCTAAAATAACTTCTCCCGCCCAAACCTCAAGTGCTTCCCTCATAGCCAATACTTGGCAGGGTGTTCTTCAAACTAACGATCCAATCGAAGCAAAGAAGAGGTAAGTGCAATGTACCAATCATTACTTATTAACAATTCACCAGAATTATATTTGGATACGTAAGTCTGAGTTGTCTAATAGGTGTAGTGCTTCCATATCTGGTAAGAATATGGGCGAGATTATTGTAACATATGGATTTTTAAGTTTTGTTAGGATCGATTTTCCCTTTTTTGAAAAAATTGAAATGATTTAAAACTGTCATGGCATATAGGCTTCTGGGAATGAAATCATCTTATTATTGGCCTTGAGTCTAATGAAGTCGTTCTAATAAACATGCAACAGCCCAAGCTATCCTTGTCTAGTAGCAGGCTGAGCTTTTTGCAGGGTCTCCAGGGCGGCCTGTCTCCGAGGTCTCAGATTTCTGAACGTTACACGTGAGCGGAGCGTAGCCTTCCAAGTTGCCTCTAAAGTCGGTGCGTCTTCCTTTTAAGGAGGAGTTGGCCTAGTTCCTTTTCTTTTCAGCTCATGTTGATTAGCAGCTTATTTTGGAGTCGAGTAAGTCTAATATAGTTAAAAAAAACACTAGCTGAAAATAAAAATATGAAATACCTTTGTTGGCCATCTTCACAGGAGGAGTCTATGGACTCCTCAGAAGTTAAGTTGGTTCTTGGTTTTCTAGTTTACCAATAGAGAAAGCACATTACAACACTCCACAAGGAAGGAAAATATAAGAGGAAGAGATTCTTTTTAAGAGATGGATGGCTAGGTAGGTTGTGGCGTTGGAGTTACCAATGCACACATGCCTACATGAGCATAGACGCCCGACCAACATGCAACAACTAGCTAGCATGCTAAGTTTACATTATAGTTTTTTTTATGGTTATAGTTAAATGCAAAGCTAAAACATTAAGTGTTGGTTGATTAATGCTAGACTTATATCTAGCATTACTTAGAATTTGGATAATATTCAAAACTTATGCTCTCCAAAAATACGATCAAAGCTCCAAAAATCTATTTTCCTCATGCTTTGCCTCGAGATGAGGCCAAATAAGAACACAAACAACTCTATTGGATGATATAAAAGTTCAAATATTTTCATTGGTTGAAATAAATGTTGAAAACAAGATGCATAGAATACTTTGGTTAAATATTTTTTTTCAAGCAAGGAATAATAGAAACGGTGGCAAGCCGAATCATAGAGTCCATGCAACCGTGGGAAGGGACTAATAATAAGGCATGCTTCTAGCAGTACTGTACTTTTAGGAGTCGCACCGATAAGCAACAGACTTCAGTTTGAGCTTATAGTTTCATAAATAGTTTTATTCATGTAGTTTAAAGTTCTTAAAAATATCAAGTTCGATAAGCGGTTAACCTTCTCACTCACTAAGCAAGTAAAACTGTTTATGAAACTGAAACATCAAACTGAAGTCTACTACTTATCAGTGAGACTCCTAAAAGTACACTACTGCTAAAAGCATAAAAACTCTTTCTGAAATCAGCCAGGGCCTGACCAATAGTACCATAAAAGAGGAATGGTTTTAGAATTCGACATAAACATCAAGAAACGTTTGATCACAATGGATCTACATATAAGGGTAGAGAGATTGAGCACATTTCTTGGAGCATCCAAATCCAGGGTTGCTGGATGTATATCTTGGCCGAGGTTTTTGGAAACGTCTATATCGCTCACCTTTCATGCTTTCGGCAAATTTTTGACCCCATCAAAGAAAACAAAATGGATTGGGTGTAGATATTCTATTTGTGGCTTGACTTTAGAAACAAACAATTATGTAATTAAGGCTGAGCTTATCATTATATTAAAATATCGAGGCTTATTTTGGGTTGTTCTCCGAGCCACTGATATGCACTGCCATCTTTTTGTATTTTTAAATGCAACATGGTTTTTGGTGTGTCATAATTTTCTTTGTTTTCTACTCATACCTAAAAATTCACATAGCCATGCCCAAATTTTAACTTGTTAAATATGAGACTCGTTTTACTATTTTTCCTACTGAAAAGTGTACCAAAAAATTGGGCTATGCTCAAATTTTAACTTAAAATATGAGTTTGGTTTCACTATTCCTATCTAAAAAGTGTACTCACAAATTGGGTAGTTGTGAGCCTTTGAGCAATCTTAGTTAGAAAATTTTAGTGACGGGCAATTGTTTTGACACCAACGATAGGTAATTAAAGTTTCATATACAAGTAAGGGGTAATTTTAGTCTCATATATGTGTGTCCATAGGTATTAAGTTTTTGAATTTTTTCATCTTAATAAAAGAACTTTTATCAAAGATATGGGGAAACCTTAAGAAAAGTATTTTACCAAGTACGAAATATCCCCTTAAGAAAAATGGTTCCCTTCAAGTATTAGTTTAATAATTATTTAAATTAAAAAAAATATGGTATGTATGGTTAAGGATTTTATTTTTGAGAAAATTTTCCAAACTAAAAACAATAATGAGTATATTTAAGGTTTTTTTTTTTTTTGCATTATTAAGAGAATGCTTCACACTGTTGAATTGCATCATATCTTACAATACATAATGAAATACATATTGCATTTAACAATTTAATAAAAAATGTCCTTCTAATATATAGAGAAGATATGGAAAATTTAATTTTATAATAAATTAATTTATATTTTTATTGAAATATTAGTTTTATAAAAAGTGAAATTAATTTTTTATAGAAGTTTTGAAACATAACTCTAAAAATAAAAGGTTCTTGGAAAAAAATTCAAGTTCTAAAATTTTTGTCAAGTTTTCAACTTTTTAAAATTTTATATTATTTGGCATCTCTTTTTACCTTTTAATTAATTTAAAATATTTTAAATTAACAAATTTATATACTTTATGATGAAAATAAATTAAAAATGTATTGTTGTATATAAAATAGATATTTAAAATTTATTTTATTTAATTATTTTTATTTATTTAATAAATTTTAATAATTCATTATCATAAATAAATTATATAGTCACGAGTGAACATAATAATCCTTGCTAAATGTTTTATGGAAAGAGTTGGAAATAAGAGAAATTTTGAATTAATGCTTTTCCCTTCCTCATCTTTGGCTACAAGGATTGAGTGATTTGGTCTCTATGCTGTGAGAACAAGCATTTCTCTACGAGGAAGCTCTTTGTTGTCTTCCTTTGTTATGAGGGTAGGAAGCTTGGACTTCACCTCTTTCTTCCTATAAATGTCGTTGAGATTCAGCGGGGCGAACTTCTTACTCCCTCCTCCCATTTAGATTTCAATAACACCACCCCTATCAGAAAACTCGATATCAATAACCCTCAGCAAATCGGAGACAGATAACGTCTAATCCTGCAGGAAATGATATCTAACGTTTCTTTTCAGTGAAAAATGTGAAGACTGAATCCAATCAATCAATCCTAATGGTAAGTTAACCGAAGGAAAAATTTGAATGCCTAAAATCGTGAATACTTGTAAATAAATAATCTTCTCTCTCTGCATTGCTTTAACCATTTTGGGAAGTCGGCTCGGCATAGCGCTAGGGATTGATGATTTTGGGAAATTGTGTGGAGCATAATAATTATAGGAAGTGATTTAGGAGACGACGAAGTGGTTTTATTGCTTTTATTTTGAATTTTACAGTAGCTTCGAGGATGTTGTTGATTTTTGCCCCAAATACCTTGTCTAGAACCTAGAAGCCTTCTGCAGTTCTGGCGTTGAGTGCATTATGAATATCCAGAGAGCATTCTACGGTATTGCCTTCAGCTCATTCTCAATGTTGCTGGGTAACGATTACGAATTTTCAGTGCTTCATTTCTTTATACTTCTTAGGCTCCTATTAAAGCTTTAATTGATATTCTTCCACAGAGCTGATGTTGAGAACACCTCGCAGATCCTATGGGAAGAGGTCCTTGCTATCAATTGCACACAAAATCTTTTTATAAGCTCGTTCTAAAGCCAAAGTTGACAAAGAAGAGTGTTCGTTACTCGGCCATCAGCTATAACATCACGATAGAATCGCTCAAATTATTATAAAAACTATTTCTTGACTAGGTCACGCCGTGCATCAATTAACAATGTAAATAATAAGTTGATAATAACTTCATACTTGCAAATGCTCACTTTGTATATTATTAAACTTGCTTCACTTGTGTGGGTGAGCTCCATTTTTCTTGTTATTGAAGTTGAGACCAATATGCTCCAACTTGCTATGTTAATCAAATTGCTCACAATGTGGTTATTGCACCCACATAATGACGCTATGCCACTTGCACTTAAGATACTTGTTTTCTACAAGTTCTCCATTTTGTTGTTATTGCCAAAGTAGATAGGTATTCTACAGTGTTTGCTGTTTTGCAGATATTCATTTTAAATACATAATTATCAAGCACTTAGAGTTACTATTACGCACTTCAAAGAACTCCATTTTAAATCCAAAATTATAAGTATAACTCAAAAGAATCCAATCTTTTTACGAGTATTAACACAAAATATCCTCTCTGCTAAATTTTTAAATTGCAGCTTCATGATTTTTTATTTTCTTCTAATAATACATGATGATCGAGATGAAAGTGTGTCCATTTAAGTTGTTTCTTCTGCACCTCCCGAGGGTGGACAGACTACGATGGCTCTAAGCCAAAACATTCCAGAGCGCATGGCAGACAAAATACCTGAAGTTGTAAGCAGATTGAAGGACGTAGGGTTGGTGCCTAAAATAACTTCTCCCACCCAAACCTCAGGTGCTTCCCTCATAGCCAATACTTGGCAGGGTGTTCTTCAAACTAACGATCCAATCGAAGCAAAGAAGAGGTAAGTGTAATGTACCAATCATAACTTATTAACAATTCACCAAAATTATATTTGGATACGTAAGTCTGAGTTGTCTCAGAGCTGTAGTGCTTCCATATCTGGTAAGAATATGGGCGAGGTTATTGTAACATATGGATTTTTAATTTTGTTATGATCGATTTGCCATTTTTTGAAAAAATTGAAATGATTTAAAACTGTCATGGCATATAGGCTTCTAAGAATGAAATCATATTATTATTGGTCTTGAGTCTAATGAAGTCGTTCTAATCAACATGCAATAGCCCAAGCTATCCTTGTCTAGTAGCAGGATGAGCTTTTTGCAGGGTCTCCACGGCGGCCTGTCTCCCAGGTCTCATATTTCTAAAGGTTACACGTGAGGGGAGCGTAGCCTTTTAAGTTGCCTCTACAGTCAGTGTGTCTTACTTTTAAGGAGGAGTTGCCCTAGTTCCTTTTCTTTTCAGCTCATGTTGATTAGCAGCTTATTTTGGAGTCCAGTAAGTCTAATATAGTTAAAAAAAACAATTGCTGAAAATAAAAATATGAAATACCTTTGTTGGCCATCTTCACAGGAGGAGTCCAGGGACTCGCAGAAGTTAAGTTGGTTCTTGTTTTTCTAGTTTTCCAATAGAGAAAGCACATTACAACACTCCACATGGAAGGCAAATATAAGAGGAAGAGATGCGAATTAAGAGATCGATGGCTAGGTAGGTTGTGCCGTTGGAGTTAGCAGAGCATGCACACATGCCTGCATGAGCATAGACGCCCGACCAACATCCAACAACTACCAAGCATTCTAAGTTTACATTATAGTTTTTTATGGTTATAGTTAAATGCAAAGCTAAAACATTAAGTGTTGGTTGATTAATGCTAGACTTATATCTAGCATTACTTAGAATTTGGATAATATTCAAAACTTATGCTCTTCAAACGGTCGAAGCTTCAAAAATATATTTTCCTCATCCTTTGCCTCCGAATGAGGCCAAATAAGAACACAAACAACTATATTGGATGATATAAAAGTTCAAATATTCTCATTGGTTGAAATAAATGTTGAAAACAAGATGCATAGAATACTTTGGTTAAATATTTTTTTTCAAGCTAGGAATAATAGAAACGGTGGCAAGCCGAATCATAGAGACCATGCAGCTGTGGGAAGGGACTAATAATAAGGCATGCTTCTAGCAATACTGTACTTTTAGGAGTCCCACCGATAAGCAACAGACTTCAGTTTGAGATTATAGTTTCATAAATAGTTTTATTCATTTAGTTTAAAGTTCTTAAAAATATCAAGTTCGTTAAGCGGTTAACCTTCTCACTCACTAAGCAAGTAAAATTGTTTATGAAACTCAAACATGAAACTGAAGTCTACTACTTATTGGTGAGACTCCTAAAAGTACACTACTGCTAGAAACATAAAAACTCTTTCTGAAATCAGCCAGGGCCTGACCAATAGTGCCATAAAAGAGGAATGGTTTTAGAATTCGACATAAACATCAAGCCACGTTTGATCACAATGGATCTACATATAAGGGTAGAGAGATTGAGCACATTTCTTAGAGCATCCAAATCCAAGGTCCGGAGTTTTGCAGTGACGAAATATTGCTAGATGTATATCTTGGCCGAGGTTTTTGGAAACGTCTATACTGCTCACCTTTCATGCTTTCGGCAAATTTTTCACGCCATCAAAGAAAACAAAATGGATTGGGTGTAGATATTCTATTCCTCGCTTGACTTTAGAAACAAACAATTATGTAATTAAGGCTCAGCTTATCATTATATTAAAATATCGAGGCTTATTTTAGGTTGTTCGCTGAGCCATTGATATGCACTGCCATCTTTTTGTATTTTTAAATGCAACATGGTTTTTGGTGTGTCATATTTTTCTTTGTTTTCTAGTCATACCTCAAACATCACATAGCCATGCCCAAATTTTAAATTGTTAAATATGAGACTCGTTTCACTATTTTTCCTACTGAAAAAGTGTACTAAAAAATTGGGCGATGCTCAAATTTTAACTTAAAATATGAGTTTGGTTTCACTATTCCTATCTCAAAAGTGTACTCACAAACTGGGTAGTCGTGATCCTTTGAGCAACCTTAGTTAGAAACTTTTAGTGAAGGGCAATTGTTTTGACATTGACCATAGGTAATTAAAGTTTCACATACAAGTCACGGGTAATTTTAGTGTCATATATGTGTGTCCATAGGTATTAAGTTTTTGAATTTTTTCATCTTAATAAAAGAATTTTATCAAAGATATGGGGAAACCTTAAGAAAAGTATTTTACCAAGTACGAAATATACCATTAAGAAAAATGGTTCCCTTCTTATTAGTTTAATAATTATTTAAATTAAAAAACAATGGTATGTATGGTTAAGGATTGTATTTTTTAGAAAATTTTCCAAACTAAAAACAATAATCGGTATCTTTAAGGATTTTTTTTTGGCATTATTAAGAGAATGCTTCACACTATTGAATTGCATCATATCTTACAATACATAATGAAATACATATTGCATTTAAGAGTTTAATAAGAAGTGTCCTTCTAATACATAGAAAGAGAAGATATGAAAAATTTAATTTTATAAGAAATTAATTTATATTTTTATTGAAAAATTAGTTTTATAAAAAGTGAAATTAATTTTTTATAAAAGTTTTGAAATATAATTATAAAAATAAAATGTTCTTGGCAGAAAATTCAACTTTGAAAATTTTCTGTCAAGTTTTCAAATTTTTAAAATTTTACATTATTTGGCATCTCTTTTTACTTTGTAATTAATTTAAAATATTTTAAATTAGCAAATTTATATACTTTATGATGAAAATAAATTAAAAATGTATAGTTGTATATAAAATAGATATTTAAAATCTATATTATCAAATTATTTTTATTTATTTAATAAATTTTAATAATTCATTATCATAAATAAATTATATAGCCACAAGTGAACATAATAATCCTTGCTAAAAGTTGTATGGAAAGAGTTGGCAATAAGAGAAATTTTAATCGCAATAGACCTACATAAAAATATAAACCTTTTATTTTTTAATGTTGGCTCATACAAACACTAATTGACACATTATTTGAGGAGTTGGAATAATTAATTTTACAATGGGCCTAGTATTCTCCAAATTTCTCACTTTAACACTTCATTCACATATAATCCCTTTTTCAAGAAGCATTAAACTAGGTACCTTTTTTATCAAAATTTAATGTATTTGTCTTCATTTGTTGACCACCTTTGTTTATTTGATGTTTGTCAAATGGTTAGTCTTATATGTTTTTGAATCTATCCATAATATCAGCAAGGAATTCAAATGTTGAGATGTCCCATAAGAGGAAGCCTCGTTAAGAATATGGGAGAGATTATTGTAACATATGGATTTTTAATTTTTGTTCTGATCGATTTGCCATTTTTTGAAAAAATTGAAATGATTTAAACTGTCATGGCATATAGGCTTCTGGGAATGAAATCATCTTATTATTGGCCTTGAGTCTAATGAAGTCGTTCTAATCAGCATGCAATATCCCAGGCTATCCTTGTCTAGTAGCAGGATGAGCTTTTTGCAGGGTCTCCACGACGGCCTGTCTCCCAGGTCTTAGATTTCTGAAGGTTAAACGTGAAGGGAGCGTAGCCTTCCAAGTTGCCTCTGAAGTCTGTGCGTCTTCCTTTTAAGGAGGAGTTGGCCTAGTTCCTTTTCTTTTCAGCTCTTGTTGATTAGCAGCTTATTTTGGAGTCCAGTAAGTCTAATATAGTTTAAAAAAACACTAGCTGAAAATAAAAATATGAAATACCTTTGTTGGCCATCTTCACAGGAGGAGTCCAGGGACTCGCAGAAGTTAAGTTGGTTCTTGGTTTTCTAGTTTTCCAATAGAGAAAGCACATTACAACACTCCACATGGAAGGCAAATATAAGAGGAAGAGATGCGAATTAAGAGATGGATGGCTAGGTAGGTTGTGGCGTTGGAGTTACCAGAGCATGCACACATGCCTGCATGAGCATAGATGCCCGACCAACATGCAACAACTAGCTAGCATGCTAAGTTTACATTATAGTTTTTTTATGTTTATAGTTAAATGCAAAGCTAAAACATTAAGTGTTGGTTGATTAATGCTAAACTTATATCTAGCATTACTTAGAATTTGGATAATATTCAAAACTTATGCTCTCCAAACATACGATCGAAGCTTCAAAAATCTATTTGCCTCATGCTTTGCCTCCGGATGAGGCCAAATAAGAACACAAACAACTCTATTGGATGATATAAAAGTTTGAATATTTTCATTGGTTGAAATAAATGTTGAAAACAAGATGCTTAGAATACTTTGGTTAAATATTTTTTTTCAAGCGAGGAATAATAGAAACGGTGGAAAGCCGAATCATAGAGTCCATGTAGTCGTGGTAAGGGACTAATAATAAGGCATGCTTCTAGCAGTACTGTACTTTTAGGAGTCCCACCGATAAACAACAGACTTCAGTTTGAGCTTATAGTTAGATAAATAGTTTTATTCATGTAGTTTAAAGTTCTTAAAAATATCAAGTTCGATAAGCGGTTAACCTTCTCACTCACTAAGTAAGTAAAACTGTTTATGAAACTGAAACATCAAACTGAAAGTACACTACTAAAAGTACACTACTGCTAGAATCATAAAAACTATTTCTAAAATCAGCGAGGTCCTGACCAATAGTGCCATAAAAGAGGAATGGTTTTATAATTCGACATAAACATCAAGCCACTTTTGATCACAATGGATCTACATATAAGGGTAGAGAGATTGAGCACATTTCTTGGAGCATCCAAATCGAGGGTCCGGAGTTTTGCACTAACGAAATATTGCTGGATGTATATCTTGGCCGAGATTTTCGGAAACGTCTATACCGCTCACCTTTCATGCTTTCGGCAAATTTTTGACACCATCAAAGAAAACAAAATGGATTGGGTGTAGATATTCTATTCCTGCCTTGACTTTAGAAACAAACAATTATGTAATTAAGGCTCAGCTTATCATTATATTAAAATATCAAGGCTTATTTTAGGTTGTTCGCTGAGCCACTGATATGCACTGCCATCTTTTTGTATTTTTAAATGCAACATGGTTTTTGGTGTGTCATATTTTTCTTTGTTTTCTTTCATACCTCAAACTCCACATAGCCATGCCAAAATTTTAACTTGTTAAATATGAGACAGGTTTCACTATTTTTCCTACTGAAAAGTGTACTAAAAAATTGGGCTATGCTCAAATTTTAACTTAAAATATGAGTTTGGTTTCACTATTCCTATCTAAAAAGTGTACTCACAAATTGGGTAGTTGTGAGCCTTTGAGCAATCTTAGTTAGAAAATTTTAGTGAGGGGCAATTGTTTTGACACCGACCATAGTGTCATATATGTGTGTCCATAGGTATTAAGTTTTTGAATTTTTTCATCTTAATAAAAGAAATTTTATCAAAGTTATGGGGAAACCTTAAGAAAAGTATTTTACCAAGTACGAAATATCCCCTTAAGAAAAATGGTTCCCTTCTTATTAGTTTAATAGTTATTTAAATTAAAAGAAATATGGTATGTATGGTTAAGGATTTTATTTTTGATAAAATTTTCCAAACTAAAAACAATAATCGGTATCTTTAAGTATT